>VBVQ01002873.1:0-22131 GCA_011636635.1 Tetramorium simillimum
GTCCTAACGAGCCCGCCAGCCGGTATCGTATTTCACGGGCTGGTGCATGCATAGTAAAGCTTATTAATTCCATTTAACGGGCTTAAGTCCGGCTCCCTCCCCCCTCATACCCCCCCGCCCAGTTTTGCACGGCGAAGTAGATCGGGAATACGAGTAGGTATATACGAGCGCGAAGGAGGGCCGAATCGGCCGATGTTGCGATCGACCTACCCACGGCGAGCGTGAGAAACGAGTCGAGGGGAATACTCTCGAGGGGGCAGCGAACGGGAGAAAAAGAAGAGGAAGAAGAGGAGGAGGTGGAGGACAGGGACAAGAGAAAAAGACGGAGGGGGGGGGGCGGACGATGCGGAGACGACGGCAATGCGTATACGCGGCGCAAAACCTGATATCATCGTCGTCATCGTCGTCGTCTACGTTCGCCCACCTCGGGCACGACGTCCCCATTTACGGTACGCGAAGAAATGCGCGCGTCCGCGCGCGGCGGTAACTTGGACTCCGATATAGAGCTTTCTGTGAACGTCTCGGTTTTTTCCTCGCCCCGGCCCCTCTCGCGCCGTCGCCGCCGCCTCCTTCCTTCCACCATGATTGCGAATACGCAGTTATATTGAAATAGTATCTGACATTAGCACCTTATCTTTCTTTCCCAGCCGACTGGTGAAATATAGACGGTGCGCGTCCGGGCGTCGCGAGAGGCGACAAAGCGGAGGAAAGGAGACGGGAGATCTGGCGAGAAGAGAAGACGGTGGCAGACAGTGGTACGAGAGAGCGAGAGAGAGAGAGCGAGAGAGAGAGAGAGAGAGAGAGAGAGAGAGAGAAAGAACGGGAGGGCCAGAGGGACGAGAGACGGTTTGCATTAAGGCGAGATCGTAAGCGAGATTCCTTAGGCCTCGTGATTTATTTGAAACGAAGTCGAGCGCCGTGTGCAACGACCAGGGGGACCGAAGCTTCGGCGCATCGTGTTCCCGACGAGACCGAACGTGAGAAGGAATCGCGGTGGCGACGGCCGACGATGACGGCGATGACGAAAACGATCCATTCTCGGAAGGAGAAGGAGGATCGGGAGCCAGGAACACGCGAGAAATTATCGCGACACCGGACAATACGACAGTCGACGGCTATCGTTTCCGTGAAATATGCGATGCGTACGTATCGACGCCGGTTTCCGGAGAAGTCAGTATCGAGCGAAATAAATCGACGATATACAAGTTGCCTGCCACAAGCTCGCGATAAGAAAGTCCAACAGGAAAGTCTGATATGTTTAATTTAATTTTGATTCGTGTATTACTACACGATGATATAAAGTGTGAGTAAATATATAGGTATTTTGTCATATTAATCTTCATATTAATCAGTGATTGTAGATTAATTTTACCATAAATATCAACGGAATATGTTTAAGATTTTAATTCAAAGCCAGTGATAATAAAATACTATCAAAATATAATGCGATAAAACTTTAAAAACATGACAAATATTATATTTATATTTATTAATTATTGTTTAATCGATTAATTCTATTAACCTACATTTTATTTAAAATATATTTTATATTAAATAATATAATGTTCATAAATAATAAAGTAGATTGTTTGGGATTTTATTATTATTTATGCGTAAAAAGATGTAACAAGTACTTAAGAAAATTATGCAATTTCGATGCAAGATGCCGCAAAAATAGCGAAAGATTCGCCGAAACTTCGTTGCAGTTCGACTTTTGCAACTTACGTTAATTATCTTTCCTAACTGGTTTCCAACGAGCACTACCGCCAGCCATCGCGGGCAAACAGCTTCCCAAACTTTTTCCCTTTCCTCGGGCGAAAGGGTTAAGAAATATAACGGAATGCCACATCAGCCGTAATAGGGGCCATGGTACACGATACCGTACTCAAAGTTTGCGCCACTACGCGTCACGGGATCCGCTCTTTCTCACGCGCGGTCTCCCGTTCCGTGCAGATCGAAGGAGAGTCGCGCCGAAAGGGAGCTCCGCGCCGAGGGGGGGGGCAGCGGGAGAGAAGGAAACCGGAGCGAGGAGAACGCCCGCATCGAAACGACCGGCCGAGTTCCACGCGCCGGATTACAAAGGAGTATCTGGACCAATTAAAGAGCCGCTTAGGGGATAACACGGGACGAACGCGACTCGCCCGGGCCACGTGTATCGGGGAGCCGAGAGGAGAGATGAGTTTGCAGGTGGAATTCGGCGCGCCCAGATACCGTGGCGGGATGTTACCGCCGATGGCACGACGGTGGACGGGCCGTGGATTCCACCGCAGATTGGCTGCGGCTATCTGGAAGGCAATTAAAACGTCGAAAGAAACAATATTGCGCCTTAGACGTTCCCGCACGGGGCATTCCAGCGAGGCGAGCTTGGCAAGCACCGGGAGAGACGAGGGACGCTGTGGCAAAATCGATCTTTAGACGGCATTGCGTGAAAGCATGCCTACGTTGTTTACAATCAGTTTACGTTGTAAAATTACGAAAAATTCACTACGTCTATCCTCGCGTATAAATGATACCAAAATTAATACAAGGATTATTGCGGATTATTGAGAGTAGAAAGCTGCATTCATCTAACTTGAAATTACATAAGAAATTCATCGTTAAAAAATTCCTCGGTAATCTTCGCGTACGGTGGCCCTGTGTACAATTCCTGTATCACCATTTATCTCCACGTGTCAAATTTATATCACCCTCTCCCTTCAATCCGTCCGTTTCTTTCCTGTTCTTTATCGGTCTTCCTTCATCGTATTACAGTCTCTTCGTGCCGTCTTCTATATCTTTAGCTTTCTGCGCTCGCACTCCACCGCACGTTTTCTCGCACGTTCCTTGCGCACGTCGCTGACGGTAGACATTTCGCCAAATCACCAAATTCCCGATGCGCATACCGTCATGCCTTGATATTCTCGTACATATACAAACGTATACATCTAAGCCACGCGATACGTGTTAAAGGATATATTGCGACTGTCTCAAGCTTTAGTGTTAATACGCGCGAGTGTGTCCAAATTCCGTCTCGCGGTGTTGATATTTATGAATAAGGTCAGGAGAGGAGAAGTATAAACCTATATAGCTTTTTAAATCACGGATATGTATTCACGAAAAATATTACTCGTCTATATGTGTAAATATAACGAATGATATTACGAGAACGATATTACGAGATTTTTTCCATTCAAAAATTAGATTTCCCCAAAATCAAATAACATTTCAAATTCAATATTTATCTGTTTATCTATATCTGGATATTCTATATAATAATTACAAGTTATCATTAATATAATTAATATGCATGATAAATTGCTAGGATTTTTCATTAAATACAAAAATTTATTAGACAAAAATTTTGTATACGTAAATTTTGACGTATTTGTTCTAATATAGTAATTAATTGTAATACATTTCAATAATATAAGTGATATGAAAAATATTTAAAAAACTTTATTACATATTTTTTATTTTAAAAATTATCTAGTAATTCTACTTCAAGTTAAAATATGTAATAGGTAGGAATTATGTGTTTTTCTTATCTACATTCAGATATTGAAAACATTTTCAATTAAAGAAAATAATTTTCATTAAAGAAAAATAATTGTTGTTTACGTAGAATTGAAATAAGAGAATAGCGTATGGAAAGAAGAGAATATTCTCAATACTAGAGAACATTTCATCGATATATGCATCGATATGTGTCTCGAAAGTTCTCGAGGAGAAGTGAGGAGAAACGGATACATCTTGATTACATCGACGATTTGGTGAGAGAGTCCCTTTAGTACGAATTGGCGCGTGCAATTGCGCCCGTAATTGGAACTGGTGCTCTGTCGTTGAATGGAAATACGAGTGGAGTGCGTTCGGCACACTTCGTTGACCACGTAATTCTCGCACTACACAGCGGTAGGATTTTCAAGGGATTAGTTTTTTCCCATGTTACCTTGCTCGTCGAGGTCATCCGCGACTGCGATCCCATTAAAACTCGACGCCAGAAGAGTACCAATGTTAAACGCATTTCTGGAGTAAGCGAGATGGCGCAAAACAGGAGCACGGAACAGATACAGAAAGGGAGAGAATAGAGAGAGAGAGAGAGAGAGAGAGAGAGAGAGAAAGAGAGAGAGAATAAGAGACACTGCGAAAGGTGAGCATCACCCGCTTTGCGATATGAATGCTTAATCAAGAGAAAAATGTTTCGGTACCACCGTCCGCGCGTTATTTACTCGTAGAAACGAAGCAAACTGCTCTCGCGCTCGCGAGAGTCAAACGTGATTCATGAATTATTAAAACTAATTAATTTGGGTTACTCGATTTTAGTCAACTGCAACGCCCGGACGGGGAAAAAAAGCGCCGGACTGGAGGATACGGATGAGAGTGGATGCATAGGTCGTTCAACCGCTACCTGCAGCGACGTTTTAATTAAAAAAGTCAGAACGACGAACGCGTGGACGCAACGAATAAAGTACGCCCCACCCTTTCCTCCGTAGCGGGTACGCGTTTCTCGTCGATGACGATGGTAATTTCAGGCTTTCGAAGGCTGTTCAATAAACTTGCTTGGCTTACTGCCGGCCGTAATGATAGCCGAACAATTTCCAACGGAGCGTAACTTACCTCTATCTCACGGCGAGACATGTTTACAAATTCGTATGCCGATAAAATACGGGACGGATTGGAATGTATCAAAGAGCGCGCAAAAGCACATGCTACGGCGGTAGCTTAGCAGTACGGTGGCTCTGAGTATGATTTAATTAGTGTGATCCGGTCTGGGTCCCCGAGGCTCTCGCACAAGAGGCCTCTCCTACACAACCTGCAACTCCTTACGTACACGTGTCTTTGCCCCGGCTCTTGCAGCACCCTCATTCGCCTCCTCCGGCGAGTAAAGGCCCCCTCCCCCCTTCCCATAACCCTCCAACTATCCTCGCGGCACGCAATCCTCCTTTGCATCAACGACGATCGCGAGTAAAAAGAAACGAAACGGAAAAATTATACGGTACGCACCGAGTCGTCAAGTAACGTGAAGTAACGCGAAGTAACACAGCGAGCGCAAACGAGATTGTATACTTTATTGTAATGCGCCGGCATTAATTTTAATAAGTATGATCCGCGAATTTTAATTATATATTACGCGCATACGGCTCGTGCGCGCCCCGTACATATACGAGCCTCGAAGCGCAGCGAATCGCGCCGAGGCTTCTTTCATGGTGAACGCGCGCGCGCGCGCGCGCGCGCCGCGGCCTCCGTCCTCCGCGAATTCGTCCAGCTGCAGCAGTTCAAAATTAAGGTCGGACTTTAATTCTGGTCTTTATTCAAATGCCGTCGAGTAACGTGCTATTTTAAGACGGAATTTTGCATCGCCCGGCAGTAAAGTTTTCAGCCGAAGGAAAATACAGGTCAGTCTGTACATGGGAGTTGAGGGGGTCGATTCGCAAATGCGTCGTTAGAAGCGGCATTTCGCAACTGAAATTTTCTCACCCCGGACAATTCTTTCCGACGTTACAATTGCGCCCGAGTTTTACCGTGCAGCACGTCGTTTTGCCGCCTTCCCTTCGAGGGAAAGAATTTTGTTCGTGAAAGGTTGCAAATCGTTGTGCCACGTTATAAACTAATGTGCTTTCATGCATTTCTCGCAATTGTTCTTTCCGCGAACAAGCTCGCAAAATGTGTGAGCAGAATGCATTTTTGTAGAGTGAATTCTTTTTACATCGTCACGAAAAATTTGCTTAAAACTTCCTGACGATATTATTCAAGCGATACTAATTAAAACTATGCACTGTAACGATTCCCCAATATCGTAAAAATCATTTAAAGCAAGATTCAATCAGTTCATCTTCTTATTGTCTATAATTTTACGTAAAAAACAAATAGAAATTAATATTTGCCCGATATCAAACTCGTTATTTATTAGTACCGATGGATTCTAAATAAACCATGTTATTGTCATATCTTCGTTCCGCAGATCGCGTGTCAGAAGATTAACATTGTCATTGTTGACTGGCAACGACTACATCAGTTTGCGCCGAACAAAGACCATGTCGGGACAAAAGCAGATCTGAGATTACACGGCCATGCTTGCGGCATTCCTTTTAGACATGACTAATGCACCTAACTGACGGTTTCACGACTCAGGTGTTTTCGAGAACCGCAATGAGACGCCGTTCATCTCAAGCATTTACGCACGTGCGGTCGCTCGAAAGGATCTTCCGGTGTTTTCTTCTCACCTGTCCAGACCAGTAAGACTTTTACGATGTTTTTCTCATCCGACATTTGCGGCGGCTATTAATAGGATTACAACAAAGACAATGCGGTTTATAGAACGTTTTAACTTGACGTTCAGTATCCACAACATTTTATTAAATTTAATCATTAAATTAGATAAATTGCTCATCGTGAGCTTTAAAGCGCTTATAAAAAATCGCAAATGTTATATCTGTGAGCGATTTAAAAATAGATAACTTAGAT
This sequence comes from Tetramorium simillimum, assembly GCA_011636635.1. NCBI lineage: Eukaryota > Metazoa > Arthropoda > Insecta > Hymenoptera > Formicidae > Tetramorium > Tetramorium simillimum. Next base: position 6,442 of record VBVQ01002873.1, read on the forward strand.
ATAATAGATAGCTAGAATAAATAACAGAAATCAATATGGGCGCGAGTGATACGAATTGTAAAAATGCTTTATATTTTTTTCATCTACAACAGAATAATTTTTAGTTTTTTATTTTAACTTTACTTTCTGTCTATATGCTTCATATGGAAAACATGGATAAGCGGATTCGCGGATTTTTTTGCAAAAGCTAGTTTAATTACGGAAATTACAACATGTAGAATGGTACATGTAATAAAACCGGATTACATAATATTTGCTACGAATACTTCTGAAGACAAAATTATTTTCTGGAAAGACGCTTTACCGTTCTTTAAAGATGGAATATACGCTATTAAAATTTAAAGAATAGAATTGGTTCTTATATGAGCCATACAAATTGAATAAAAATTTTACATTTAATCAAATTTATTATGTTCCATTAATTTCGAAAGATTTATGTGCATTTTAACGATATACAAATAAAATTTCCTCTAATTTACATAAAATTATATTAAAATTTACGGATCTAAATTATTGGAGAGAGAATATTCCTCATGTTTCCCATAAAAAATTTTCTGTTTACAAAGTTATGTTTAGTAGGCAAAAGAACGAAAATTAAGCATTAGCTTTACTTTCTGTAAATATCTGTATACATTTTCTTTATTGAATTTATTATAAAAAAATTTTTTTAAATTAAAAGTCTATGATAATAGCGAGCAATTGCTTTAACAATTCCTCTATGTTTTCGATTTATCTAAATATATTCATGGATTAACTATAGCGCAAGGTAAAATACAGAATAATGACAATGATAAATGAGTCGCGTCAGCACAGATGCGGCACTACATTTACAAACAAGTATTGGACGTTTTTCTTTTCTACCATATGAAAACTCCAGCTTATGGTAAGAAAGGACATCATTGGTCACGAGTGTCAAACGGCTGATTGCACTTTGTCGATCTGTTCCGATTAAGTGACTCGGATATTGAAAGAACGACCGACCATTTGTACCGCCTTGGCGCAGCCTTGGTGGCCGACGCGGTCTCGTTTCGGAATTCTCTTTTCACGCGACCTTGAACAGCTCCATAGAGGAGCGCGACGCACTTTGGAAAACGAGGTCTCTACACGCACACGCTTTAAAGAAAAATCTATGCGACCGCTGTGCTACACAAAAAACGAACAAGTCAAACACTCCAAACCCACATGCAAATCACAAAGGAAAACAGATTCGTGTCGTTCGCTCAACGAATCAACTGGAATAATATGTCAAGTATTCCTCTTCAATAACATATCGCGCAACACTGAAGAGTTCGCAAATTTTTTACAAGTGTTGAAAAATAATATTCAACGATATTATTACAAAAAAATATGAGTTGTTCAGAAAAAATGTTTGCGATATTGTCAAAAATTCGTCGAGCACTGTCAGTATGACGGTGACATAAAGTCGGTAGACAAAAGGATGAACAACTGCCGCGCAAGTTTCGGGAAGTAATTCCCGGCTATGATGCAGTCATAATGCGAGTAGTGGTCTTTGATGAGGCAGCCGGCTGCATACCTGTAGCATCTGTCCAGTATACCTAAGAAGCAAGCAAGCAAGCAAGCAAGCTGTTACCCTGCACCTGCGTTACTGTACGACCCCTAGGCGCTTGATAGAGAATGCAACTTTTTTTCTTGTCCAAGTCACGTCTGAAAAGTCGCACGTGTGATCGTAAATCAACGCCTGCGCATCCCTTTTCTCCGTTGATAAGCAAGGCTTAACCGCGAATAACCTTTCGTAATTCATTGCCCGTGCTTACGTCACGGGCAAATTGAATTGGAGAGCCTAATCTCAAGGAGCATAATGGAAACCCGGTATTAATTTCGATGAGCTATCAGAAACGTGAAGTCCTTCAACGTCGCGTAGTTATTAAGTTACTAGCATTAAATGCGTAGAAAAAATAAAACTTTTAAGTTTATATTAAGTCATGAGCTAACAAGTCTAAAAAAAAAACAATTTTTTTTTATTTTTCCATAATAGAAATCAGATGACATATAAAAAAATGATCTAAAATAATTTCAAATATAAAAAAAAAACAATTTGGTACAGATTAATTTAATTCTATTTTTTTAATTTTACTTAAAAAGATATAAATTTCTGTTGTGCCATTTCCTTCTACTTTGATTAAATGGTTATATTAAAAAAAAAAACTATATCAACAAAATAGCACACCTCGCCATGTCATAAAACAGCAAATCGATTTCACAATTTACCCTAATGCTAAGACAAACGCTATCTATCAGCCATGTCATTCCGCAGATATTGAAGCAAAGTGCGGTAAAATAGTTGGGCATCTAATCGATAGAGTTATCTCAGTCGAGTGATCTGAGTGCTTCGTACAGAGAAATCCGAATGAGTGCTATGATAACGCGAAATATCAATGCGTCAGCGATTACGAGCCAGGTACACTAGCGAGAAATTGCAATGGAATATATATATATATGTCATGTGTAGATGCCGTTTCACTACGCGCTATACTGAGGTCCATATTTACCAATGGGGCAATTTACTGTGCTGTCTAAATTATATAAGATCTTATTACAAACGTACGTAACATATACCTAATGGCAACAACGCTTGGTGTATCTATATAAAGCAACAACGCTTAGTATATCTATATATATCTATATAAAAATAGAAATTAGTAAATACTCGAAGGGAGACACGAAAAGAAAGTGAAGAAAGGTATGCGTGTTGAAAGCCTGACGGTGAGTCATACGCGAGGCATGAATGTTAAGTGATACTAAACGAAGAAATGAGAAGAGTGCATTTGGATGCAAAGTACCTTGAGCGATGAAAGTGGCTACTTAACATATGATAAGCCGAGGATTGAGATGAACGATATGTCTGAATAAACGGGATATTTTCCAGCCGGTTGTAACGATAACAATAGTAACATGTCTTAAATTGTCTGCGTCATATTGGAACAAATGCATTGTCTGCGCAGGATCTCCATCGTTACGATTTCACGAGCGACTGGTATTCCCCGGTACGTTTTGCTTTTGTACGTTTCGTACGCCATGCTACGAGACGTACGATCCTTTCTTATACATCAATCTCGCGTGCCTTGCACTTCCACGACATACGCGCGGAGATAAGTAGAGTATCGCTATTAAAGAGTGTATCCAGTCCGTCAACTCGGCGCGAGATCGAGACGACAGGCACCCGGCTCGTATCGTTACCGAGAACAACGACCAGCAGAAATGATATCGGTTGTCTCGGGAAGACTCTCTCCCGATGAGAGGCAGCGCGGGCAGCACTAAGGAGAAAGCAGCAGCCAGCGACCGGATATCGTGGAACGACGGTTTAACGATAGCCGGCATCTTCTCCGAGAGTCGTTAACCCGGATGACCCGCGGTTATCGCGGCATAACGTGACGAGAGCGCTAGTAACGAAATTAAGGGCGCGGGTGGTTTAGAGCCCGGGTAAATGCGGCGATGAAGTCCGGGCGCGGAAGTGGAAGACGTCGGCTACAGTGCCGCTGCCGGCGACACTTTCGTCGAGTCGTTCGCGGTGATACGCCGACAAATAATAAAAGGGCCGCCGCGCGGAGGAGGTCGTTAACGGTAAAAGTCGGCGCGGAGAAATTACGCCCGGTCCTTAATTAAATTTCTCGATCCCCATTGCGTTATCGTATACGGCGACACGGGCGCGGCGACTCGGCCGGGCGACGAAACGACGCTCAAACTGTCGTTATCGACATAAACGTTGGTCAGGGCCCACCGGCAATCGACATCGCTTACCGCCTTAGCGTGAACCCCTCGATAATTACGGTGTACAGAACGCGCATGGAGGGGTCTTTCATACACGCGCGCGCACACACACATCGCTCCTATACGCCACGCTTCGCTGATTTCGGTCATCCACTGACCCGCATGTATCTGGAATTTCTCAATAGAGAATTGATAGAGATGTATTCTACCGCGGTAATAACGTCACGGTGATATTCGTGTCTATCGACATATTATTAACAATGCAATGTGCCGTTTGTTAGCTCGGTAACAATGTTATTATTGATATATTATGTAAAATGTAAATGTACAAATATTTTGATAACAAATATTTTGGTATCTATAATTGCAATATTTTATCTTCAGGATAAACAATACACTTGCGGCGCAATATTGTTTAGCCTGAAGATAAAATACTGCAAAATTAGACAGAAAAATTTTATATCGGTATCGAATCTACATATATCCTTATCCATAAGTTAGAACGAAAGATTGAATTATAAACTTTTATTACTTTAATGAATACACTTTAATGAATATGAATTACTTTAATGAATATTTAAAAAAATTAAAATAGAAAACATGTTTTTAAATTCTTGGATCTTGGCATTATGTTTCATATCCCTTGTATGCGTTGCATTCAACATTAATTAAAAATCTACAATCTGTATTATATTATTTCAAGCATAAGCTTCTTTGCGTGAGCGAAATAAAGGAAATTTCAATTTCCATTTGTGAATGTATATTTACTTCTACATCGCTTGTTTATTTGTGTCATCAAATCTCCATTATAGTACTCGTCGTGGAAGGCAAACAGAAACTATTTCGCTAGCGTTTGCAAAAGTTTTTGCTTTACACGCTCTACTGAAACAGTAACCGCGGACAAACAAGAAGTACTCTTTCAAAGAATAATTCCACATACAGTCGACAACAGCTTCTTGCGCGAGAGCATCGTAAGCAGAGCAAGATCGATGCCGGGACATTGACAAGAGTGTTTTCTTGCACGTCGATGAAGGAGGCAGGAACGAGAAAGGAGATTGAAGACGCGAAAGAGATGGCTTCGCTTCGCGATAATGATAGATGGAAACTTCCCCCCGTCTAGGCACCATCACGTGGACCGATAAATTATGGTAGGTCGGTCTGGCGAGGAGAGGTGAAGCTTCCTCATAGGAGACTTAAGGCAGGTCAGAGCCGTCGTGTGGAAAGCTGATAGATTATATAACGGGTGAAGAAGCCGCGGAAGAAACACGGGGAACCGATCAAGCCAGTAAGTGGCAAAGTTTGCCCGATTTCGATGTCTATTAATTCTATCAGATGGATCGACATCCCAAAGAGAGCCCTGCCGCCATTTCCGGAAATAAACGATGAGTAGGTCGGTGCAAGGTTGGCCCGGTGTCGAAACTGCGCAGCGTCACGTGGCCACACAATCATTAGCAAGGAAGACAGATGGGCTAATAGCGTTCTCCTGGCATGACCTCGTTTCCAAAACTCATCGCGGACCCTCGTTTGCTCGAATGGCCAGGTACGATAAGAGGACCGATAAAGTCCGCGCTCTTGCGAGGCTCGTTTCTACCATTCAATCCTACGAAATTTAATGCCCGTCCTTTCCGGTGTCTCTTTGCTGTCTACGAAATCTATTTTAGACGCGCACAATACGACGACGCGATTAATTATATTATCAACTAATTGAGTAATTAAGGCGCATGTTTTGAGTTGTGTACGCTCACGGCGATGTTCGCATTAACATTTAAGTAATTACACGCGCATTGCTGGCTCTTTATGCTATTTTTATTTTAAATAAAAAGCAGCAATGTACTTTATTATCAGTCTCTGATTAATTAATGTGTTATTTCTTACTCTATGGTTAAGGAAAAAAAGATTACAACCTGCCGATCTCAATCACAATCCTTTCCTCCGTTCCATCATTAAGTACGTCAGTGTGTCGAATGTAACAATCAGGAAGCATGAAAGTCGTCACGTCTGAACGGGTCGGTTAAACGCTCGTCGATGATGCAGCGGGCGGCGCGCTCACGACATGGGAACGAGATCGACGACGGGCAAACCACAAAGATCCCCGCGGAACCGTGCGAAAGCACCAACGTACAGGAGACCGACGTTTTCCCCCTCGATATTACATATACACGGAAACAAAAAACAACCGCCGGGGATGACCGGAAGAAAGTATCTAGTTAGCGCTAAATCTCGATGGTAGCAATGAGTCGCGGCAAGACCTGCAATTTTCGGAAAGCTATACATCGAGGGCTCGCAATTACAAATTAATAAACGGTCTGCGGTGCCTCTCTCTCTCTCTCTCTCTCTCGCGGCCCCCTTCCGGCATGATTTATATTCCAGCGTGTACGCTAATTACCTCCGTTGACCCGGCGCGGCGCGGCGTTCCCTTCTCCCCCCCCCCGGTTTACCAGCCGCGCCGCGGCCGCGGTGCGCGATAGCTTCCAGCGATCTGGCAAACTACAACAACACTTGCACCGGTAAGTGTAAAGTTCAACGGGCAGGTAAACCGCAAAGTTTAAACAACATCGGATGCGTTCGGCGTATCCAGGCGGAGCTCTGTCACGAGCTTTCCGCTCTCCGACTGCCGCTGTTTCGCCTCTCGTCGCCTCTCGTCCTCCCAGTTTCCGTCCTATTCTTGACGGGTTTGTCATTTGTCATAGCGCGCCCCGGAATCCTTCCCTTCGCCCACGACGATCCCTTTGCATAACCATCGGGACCCGCCTCTCGACACATGCCATCGGAAAACTTTGCTTCCAGCAGACGCGCGCGTTGCGCCGCGTCGCGCCGCGTCGCGTCGCCACGCGCTACGTGCCGCATATCAAACGTGATGTCATCTCCCGTCGCGTTTCTCGCCGAGGTCGAAACGCGGTACAAAAGGAATTGACGTAGGGGTTTCGCGAAAGGCGAAAGCGATCGACGGTCTCACTCGAATTGCGGCTTTGACGCGACTTTGTGCCCCCGAGGATCGATCGGTCGGTAGGGTTACGCGCAGTCAAATAGTCCCGCGCTTTTATTTCCGGAAGATAGCACGCGTTGTAATTTCATCGCGAGCGTTACTGTATAAAAGGATGGCTTTTACTGCACAAAAGCGTACCGTACAAAAGACGCATAAATAGCTATAGATTAATATTTTCAAATACATATTTTAATCTTAATCTCTTTAATCACACGTCATAATTGTTACTTAACGTTTTTTTTTTATATCTCCGATATTTCAAAAATATTTTTAAAAATCTGATAAAATACCGAACAAACCTAACTTTAAATGGACGTGTCATTCCGCTATCATTTTAGGATTACAGCGGAAAGCAACAACGTTTTTGAACTGCCACTGGGTCTGCGTTCAGTTTTCAAAGTCTTTTATATTACGGAGATTATCCAATTTTTCGCACCATGACCATTCCAGTTGAGGCAGAAATGAGAGAATTGAAAAAGACGGTTTCGATAATCGCCGCTATTGTGGAATTATCGATGCCGTATAACAACGTCAGGCATATAACGGAATCCGAATAGAAATAAATAAATTTTTCCCACACTCCGTGCGGACTGGCTATTTCGCGCCCACCGCCAGCATTACGATCGATCTAACAAACTATTTAGCAAACATTTTTCGCATATCGGCGCGTCGCTGGGAGCTATATCCGTGTCGGCTATAAAACGCGATTTATTATGATACGTATAAGCGAGCGGTGGTATGGCGTTATCCAAGTATCACAGAGAATGTAGAAAAGTATTAGCGCAAACGGGACGAGATATATTAGACCATTGTTCCCGAGACGTGTATCGCATCCGCCGCGAATGTGTGCTATTCACGAAAGACAGGCTCGCGAATTATCGCCTTTAAAGACGCGTTATCGAGATAACGTTTTTCCCCTCCCGCTATCGAGCGTGCGTGACGCAATGAAACGGCGGCGGACCGTTGGCGGTGGAAATAATTGGGCGTAAAACACATACAAACGATGTCAATTGTAGCCGAGTAGAGTGAGCACGAAACGCGCGTGATATTAAATTTCTATAAAATATATACAGAAATATGGTGGATACGTTTGCCCCACATACTGTGTACACATGCCATTAAATGTATCCTTATCGTCCGATAGATTATTTCCACGTATGCTTAATGCACGGTCATAATCGCGCTGTTTTATGATTAATGTCCATATTATTCTAGTTGCTTTTTGTGCAATAAACCGGGATAACTCGACTCGACTCGCTATGTACATAATTATTACCTACTAGAGTACGGTATGTTGGAGTATTATTAGAGTGATCACTTTATGCCTTATTCAGCGGTAAACAGAAATAAATCCAGCGGATTTATTTCCCGCTGTCCCGTCACGAAGCAGGCTGATTGACAATTTTTCAAACGAGCGCGCAAAGAATCGTTAAAAGCAATTCTGCATTAAACGCTCTAAAGATAAATCCTCCGTATTCTTGAATAAGATGTCTCATCTCTCGTTGGAATGGATAAACGGCCCGACGTGAAAAGTGCCGACAGTCAATAAATGTCTCGCTCATCACTTGCGCGCCGACATAGAAACGTCAGGCCTGATGGCGCGTGAGTCTCAACGGCTGTGATACGCGCTAAAAATATGAGAAGAGTATTCGGGACGTGCGCTTTCATCCGCGCGCGCGCGAACGACCGACGAGGCTTTGAGAGGTGTAAAAAAAATGTGCAGATAACGAATCAGGCGCATTGGGAGCAGCTCGTTCGGCGCCGAAACGAATCGCCGGCGCGGGGTTGAAAAACGAACGTCGGGATGGGGTTAAGGCGATGAGGGCGGTAAGGGCGGCCACTTCCTTGGCGCAAATTATTGTAATTTGCATCGGTTAACTCCGTAATTACTTGGGGTTACAGGTTAAAGGGCCATTACCGCCTTCTCGCGGGCACAATACCCGCGCGAAACCGGCCTCCGGGTTTCTCCCTTCTGTTGCCGTAAGCGCAATCAACACCTGCCTGTAGAACGGACGCGCTCCACCTGTATACGTGTACACAGGGCCTCGTGCATCATGCACACTTTCTCTCGACTGCAAATAGCAAATCGGGGCAGAATCCCGTTTGTTTGAATTACGAGACATTAATATATTCTAAATTACCGATTCAAGAATGAAAAGTAAAAATTGATAAAGAGACGCTAAAATTATTTATTGTCTTTTTTACTTAGTTTTATCTTCGAACGATAATAATTGATAGCTCAATTATTCGATTATTTAATAAAACACATCAAGTCCACATTAAGTCCAATTTGCCATTTACTCATTTTTTAGACGTTAAAAAGAGCAAGTTTAAAAATTAATAAATTTTTTTAATTTAATAAGTTTTATAAGTTAATCAAATTTATAACTTTATAAATAATAAATTATGAATTCGCCAAGTAACTTGTAGTTAATATAATATGCTTAAGACGTTCTATATCATGCTTGAAAGCAGAAAACTGACATGGAAAAAATTCCGTTTCATTGTATTGGAAGCGGAAGGTTCGTTCTTTCCTCGTTCTCAGAATAAAGACCTATCGGCTCTCATCATTAATTGGTTATTCATGTTATGTCATATTACTGCCGAGGATACCAATTCGTTTCAGAAAATGTGAAAGCATTTCACAGGAAATAATTGTGTCTTTGGGTATACTAGCACGCATTCGTATGGCAGAGAATAGGGCGCGCAAAATAACCGTCCGCCCCCGACAGCTTTGTGACCTGGGAAACTTCTCGGCGTAAATCCAGGTTAGGATTTTTCGGAATCGCTATGGGGGGATCGACAGATGCTGTTGGGAAAACCTACGAATAATACTTTGTGAGAAGGATACAATCGAGAACTCGTTCCGATACTTTATTCTATATATCTGAACTTCTTGCATCGCACTATATTCTGTCATCGAAAAAATCAGAAACTTTTACTGATATTTTTTCCTTATAACTGTAAGCATAGTTATAATTTGTAAATTAAAATAAATTAGGAATTTAAAAATATATTATATTTTAAAATCATCATTATTAATAACATTAATAATGTAGAAAAAATGAAAAGAAAAGGAATTGGCTTTAGTTGTATAATTTAAAAATATTTTTGCATATTGTATTTAAAATAATGCGCACGATTTAAAAGGCTAATATACTCTGTTATTCATTCGACAAAAAGCACCGGAAGATATATATACTTTGATATAATTTTTAACTTTTTGCATCTAATATGTGCGAACTTTATAGTTTCGAATGAATCATACATCTTCTTTACATGCACAATAAACATCAAGCGAGTCTTGTAATATAGCGACATGTCACGAGCACCAGTCGTTCTGCTCAGCATGTTGCATTACATGATTCTGTAGTACTGATGTTACTTCAAAGAAATATATGGTCTCGACTGGACGCTGAAGAAATTTAATGTTCCACTTCACCATTATACCCTCCACCGCGTCGTTAAAATTTCATATTGTATCGCAAAAAAATCTTTCGATCAAGAATTTACGAGTTATCTCATAGATTTTATATTAATTTACGTAGCGTTTATGCTTGACTGCAATGTGCAGGCAAAGCGTTTGCAAGTTGTGCATACTCGATGATAATATTGCGAAATATTAATAAATTAAAAATGTATTCATAAAGGAATTACTCATAAAGATGACACACGACAGTCTGTAAATAAACGCGTCATTGTAAGCAAATAGAATTTGAATATGTAACACTGTTTTATGTTTAAAAGGTAGTTATCTTTTATAATTATTTCATTATTTAGCAACGGCATAAAAAGCTAGTCTACAGCGTGCTGTAGGTTATCTTTTTATGTGTTGTTAAATAATTAAACGATTATAAAGGATGACAAGCTTTTAAACGTAAAACAGTGTTATAAATTCTCTCGGATTGCTTGAAAACTGTTAGAGATACCGCAATTGTTATTACGGGAATATAATTATTAAATTTCCTCGTCGATAAATAATTAATACAACGTGACGCGATTTTATTTCATAAAAGTCTCCCTTTTTACGTCACAATAGGTATATGCGATGTTTACGGTGTGTTATTTCTTTCGCGAAACACATAGTGTACGCCAACGTGGCACGCCTGCAAAACGGATCGACCGTTTTTTGCCGATCGTTCACGAGAGTAAAAAGAGCGTGGAGAGTAGCGCGCGATAGCGAGCGCTGAATATAATCGAGCCACCGGTTGCCGTTGGCCGAGAAGGGAGAACCCGCGGCGTTCCGTACGTTACAGAATCGATCGAAAACGAGATCTTATGGGCACTGGGCCTGGTATTATTACGAAGTACGCGGTACGCCGCTCGCCTACCACCATTACGAAGTAATACCGTTTCCTTAACGCTCTCGTCGACATATTCGCCTCGTTTCGGTAATCAGAAGAAGAAAAGAAAAGAAAAGAAAAGGGACAGGAAAGAGATAAACGTAAATCGCGCGCGAGTGAGAGAAAGAGTGCCGGGGCGCGACAACGAGATTTAACGGAGAACGAGGGACTCTCGGAAGTAATCAGACACCTTGAGGCTCCCGCGCGCCGGAAGTCGAGTAATAGCCTCGCTTCGTCTTTCGAGAGTTCGTTGTCGCGGGCGATAAAGGCGGCGGCGGCGGCGGCGGCGGCGGCGGCGGGCGCGGTCGCCGGCGACGATCTCTCGCGGAAAAGCCGCGCCATTTTTCCCCAGCCCGGCGCGGCGGGCGAAAGTAAATCTGCCTCGTTCGCAAATCGGATGGGATCTCGGTCCTGCGTCCGGGTATATCCAGGCGCGGGGCAGGTTGCGAACGGGTGCCCGGTCTCCAGGATTGGTCGGGATTGGTGCCGCCGCCGCCGGCGTGAGAGAACGCGGGGGCGACTTTTTCGGCGACTCTTTCCCCCCGCGCCGTGACAAAGCGGAGTTAAAGACGGTTGATATATCGCGCGCCTCGCGCCCGGCTACCCGGAAACGGTAATAAGTCATGCCGGTCGTGCGGTTAACGGGACAGCGTTAAAGATTCCTGACTTACGGCGCTCCTTATACCCTGCCACCTGCCAAGCCAACCTGCGTATAATACGTTATGCCTCTCGCGACGCGACATAGCCCGCCGTTCGAAATTTCGTGACTGTTTCGTATCGGTGTCTGAGTCGCGATGTGCCCTGTGTCTATCTCTGCGTTTCGTCCAGATTGCAAAACATGCATCGGGATTACGTTACATGTTGGTACCAACGATTCTGTTATTAACTTGAATGTGGTAGGATAGATATTATCAACTTCGTATTGAAATACATTCTCGATAGCTTCATTGCATCTTCTTATATTAATGTGATTGAGTATATGTTGCGTAATAATATTTATTCGATACGTAAGTCGGTGTAATTTTTAAGGTCCACTTTTCGTGTAAAATATTTTTTATAAAAGACTTCGTAAATCTTATTACATAAATCTTAGCATTAAATTCTTCTATTATAGAATAAAGTTAGACTAGTAAATCGAGATGCTGATTTAATAACGGATAGATAGATTTTCAGATAATAGAATAGTCCATAATTACACTTACTCATTAACAATAATTTGTATACTACGATTCAAAATCAACACAAACGTTAGCATGCGCGGTTAAGCTACGTCATTACAGATTATTACATTTCAGCTTCAGGCTTGACATATCCATTGTCTAATTTTGTCAGATCCATACAGAGATGGAATATGCGAATTCTCAATGTGAACATTGCTAGTCCGAATATACGGGCCAGCTGCTGGATTACCGCTAGGGTTTGAATATGTGATATCCAGATTTTCGGTCGACACTACTCGATTAATTGGCCACTCCGATATTCGAAAATCCATTTGAGGACGCATTTCGAGAGGGCGGCCTTTGAATGTATGCGCGATTAAAGAGGGTAGGAAACTGTTGACGAGGCTCTCGTTGCTCTTCAGCCGATGGACTAAATATACGTTACCAAAAATCATATTGGTCATATGCAAACCTACTTGCCATTTTCCGATGTACGATTATAAACGGCGAAATTATAAAATACAAGTCGTACCTATAACAATAGAGAAATAATTTCATTTCCACGCATACTGTTTCGTAGACCGAACACTCGCGGGCCTAACTCGCACCCTAACTCGCGGTGTTTCACTACCCCGAAAAGAATTCCGGCCGGCATTAGCCCTCGAAGCTTTTTGCCTCCGTCGGCGTTGCTTAATCCCCAGTAACAAGAGCCTGTGCCTTTGTTTCATATCGTACTCCGACGCACTAGTAGCAGTGACCCCATGCCACCCTCGAACAATCGATCGGTTGGGGCTGATAAGACTGACGGACCTGCCGACGATTTTATCGTCTCAGGGTGCACCGCCGATATACCGGATATGATAACGTTATGACGCGGAATCACTTGAAGTCGCATTTCTTTCAACTTCCGAGAGGAAGACGAGTTTGCTTGTAGGGCGGCTTGAGACACGTTATCGCCGCTAATCAAAATGCGTTGCATAATGCGCTGATGACGCGAGTAGACGCTGCGATATTTGTAACACGACAGAAATTATCGCGTCCGCTTTGTGCCATATATCAGTGTCACGTGACAGCGAACTAATCGAATTTTCTGTTTTCGCTCGAATTGTCCGCGAGTCATCAGTATCGCGTAAAAAGAGAAAATATATTTGTAAACATCTCTCTAATAAAAATGAATGCAAATTCCAGATACTTAAAAATTATTTACTAACATTAAAGTCGAAAACAATTTAATTTAACATAAATTATGAAGTGAATCCATCAGGATTATTACAAGGAAGATTACGTATATTAAACTAATGACAAAGTCAAAGCACAAATGTTTTCGGAAAATTTCACCGTCGCCTGTTACAATATTTGGCGTAGAGATAACTATCGATTTCATCCGGAGGAGCCGCAAGGAGGATATCCGCAGTGTCGTGCGCCTAATCGATCGATAAGTCGCAATTGTGCTCGCGATAGGCAAGCGCGTAATTAATTTGGGGAGACTCCGTGAGCGAAAGACAAGAGGGAAGACGGTATATCTATCGCGAGTATACGCAAAATACCGTAGATCGCCTGCCAGTCAGTCAGCCGGCCAGCTGGCCAGCAATACCGTATCAGCAGGCGCCTCCGGTGAGTAATAAACGTCGATAACAGAAGCCGGGCGGAATGCAGCGGAACGGCCGCGGCTCTTAGGCGCGCGAATCGATCGGTTTGCATTTTCCATCCCGGCCAATCATCGACGTAATCGATTATCGGGGCTCCTTTCGGGCCCGGCATCGCATCAATTCGTTTCACGTCTCGCGTCACGATAACGGCGGTATTGTGCTGGCGCGAGAGCGCAAAAGCGCCGCGAACGGCTTCGGTAACCCGATTGACGTTGCCGCGCAGAAAGGGTTGTTCCCGCGTAGCATCTCCGCCCTGACATTAGCGTTGCAATTAAACATGTTTATTACCCGGCAACCCGGGCAATACAGCCCGGCGAGTCCTTAATGTCGGCTAGATAGCAGGCGGCTTGAATTGCGTGCCGACCCGGCTGGAGATTTAGAATGAGGGGGATACTGCGAGCACGCGGGTCTAATGCATCTACTTAACCGTCGGGTCTACCCGCGCGTACGTAAATACTTGCGCGAGTGCGTATACCTAAGTACGTGTATGCTGATCATACATTGCATCCTGAGCGGCGGCGTGCTCGGAGCGCGGAGTATCCGACTTGTAAAAAGAACGAAAATAGCACAAAGTGTCGAACTGGAATGCATTTTATCGGTTATTTCCAGACTTTCCTCAACTTTGATGGGAACGTAATGTAATGCATTTTAAGTGTATAAATAAAATAAAATGAAATAGAATCGGTAAATAAATGTGTCGTCGATGACAACTTTCTTCCCAATCCAGTTCTCTTTCTCTCTCACTTTCTTGTTTAAATGTTTTTGTAAAGTATAAAGTAAAATTATAAAAAAGAGCTCCCTTATGTAACTACAATTCCCTAAATAATTCGTCTAATTTACAGAATATGCAAATTATTGTCATGTAGGATATGTTTTTCGGAGTAAAAAAGAATAATGAAAAAAACTTTTAAAGACTTGGCCAACTTCGATGCATCTATAGTTTAAAATTATATATATAATACATAAAATTCATATTGATAAATGATTAATCAAGCATAATTCCGTATAATATAGTCATATACCTTTATGAAAATATAATAATGATACTGCAGTTTATATGTTTAAAGTTGTCATAATTATTAAGAATTTTTTATAAAATATTTTATAAAATATATTATTATAAAAATATATTTTTTCGAATGCATATATATAACGTTGACGTTATTATTTTTATTTAAAAAGTCATTCAGTTTAAATTTCTTTCAAATTCCGTAATGTTATTTTTACGATTTTAATCATTATCGTGCATGAAGAAGCTTTTTATGTCTAATATAAAAATATTACAATTAATTTTGCTAAAGTTGGCAGTTAACGTTCAAAGACTGCATGTAGCTTATTTATACTTTGTACTTTTTTTTTTGGGAGCTAAACATATCATGATTCTTTCGAATTGGGAATGGCATTCCCGCAACAGCGTAAAAGGTCAATCCAGTGTCACGGAGCATTTCCTCTATTCTCGAAATCCCGAAGGCAAGGGAGAGTGAGGTTTACTTACTGCTCAGAGACGCCGGGCCTAACGACTATACCTACAGTCACCCTTAATCGAGACTCGAACCCTCGTCTTCGAAAAGTTCGGAAGCAGTAGCTCGATGCGGCTTGTACAAAGTCGAGGGAGTATACAAGGGGAGAGAGAGAGAGAGAGGTAGAGAGGAAGCGTGGGTGGGAAACGAGGTGAACAAGATAGCGAGAGGGAGAAGAAAGGAAAGGAGGAGCCTGTGAAATCCTTGAGAAAGGAAAATCCTATCCCGCGTGTATCCGCTCGTAACGAAGCGGGCTCTCGCGACTTTGGGACAGACTCCGCAGCCAACTATCCCCTCCAACCC
>VBVQ01002874.1:0-18468 GCA_011636635.1 Tetramorium simillimum
GGGAGGGGGGGATGCCGCTCCGGGATGGCGAATAAGGAAATTGCCGCGCGCGAAACAATAGGATCGCGGAGACCTTGGGAGTCTTGAATTTTTTTTCAGCCGCTTATATTTTATTGCGTCGATCGCGCCCGGCCGGACGCGCGGCGTTCGCCAGCCTGGAATCGAGGCTAATCACGCTCTTATGCAATTTAACTTCGCCTCGCCGCCGCCGATCATTTATCTTCCGCCGTCTATTTACTCCAACGAAGCCTGCACGTTTACGCCGACAACGCTTGCTAATCGACAGACAGCCGCGAAAAAAAGCACCTGCCGCGAAATAATGGACTTTCGATATTGTAATATACTCCCGTGCCTTCGTAACTTTATAATGTATATACATACATTCTAGTTATCGGCACGGACAAGACCTTTCAACACTGACACCGCGTGCGCAGCCCGCCTCGAATCTTTTTCGATGTCTTCTATTCTTTCAATGGAAAGTAATCGAACTGGAGACTTGATGTAAGGAAGATTGTAAATGCCGAAAGTAAAAATTCAATTTAGAGCTGTCTTTCACGCTCGATTCATACATTGTCTCATGACTGCTGTAGCTTTTTAAAATGTTATCTTTTTTTTGGAAGGTATTTCTCTTCAACATAAAAATAATTATAAGAATAGCTTCTATACAGAGCTACTTCTTTATATTAATTTCTCAAGTAAAAGTTTTTAAATGTCTATCTGTAAAAAGTTTAGATTTTTGTAAGTTTGGTTCTTAAATTATCGTGATGCAATAAATCGATCGATATTTCTAATTTGGTTTTTAACAACATTAAAATGAATGATTATTTAACCTTCTTTATGGTTTCTTTCGTGCATTAAAAGAGATATAACGACATTTGCAAAAGAACTTAACAGAGTTGAGATAATTACATTTCTAAGCAGCGAAAGGCTAAGCGTGACCGTCTCATTTTTATTTTACAGACCTATTAAACTTTCATATTGAACAAATAAAATTAATAATCGCGTGGTCGCATTAAATACTAGATATTTCGCTAAATATAGCAATGAGAGAAATTAAATGCGAGCAAATAGATCGCTCTCTGAGAGCGCCTCTCACCCGTTAGAGACGCGTGCGCGCTGGGTAATAGACGGGTACGAAAGTGTTGTGTTGCAGTCCAGTACTACACACACTTTTATTCATTCTACCGATTACTTATTTATTTCATATCGAGCATCGTAATGCGGGTAAGTACAAGCCAGCATTCCGCGGCGATATGTACGTGTACGAGATTGCGCGTGCCACCAGTCGTGAAACGCTCGTCTCCTATCTGCGTCGCGCGCGAAAATAATTCCTACCCAGCCAACCGCGCTGTTTACTCTCTCTCTTTCTCTCTCCGGGCGTCGCATTATTTGCTTACGCTTGCCCGAGTTTATCGAACAAGACGCCATACGTAATAAATGGAAATTACGCGATGCCGTTCGCCAAATGAAAACACGCGACCCGCTTCTCGCGCGTGGTATTTACGGACCGGTCTCGCGGGCTTGTTGTTAGATCATTCTCAGATGCGCAGCGAGAAACGTTTCACCGTTAATTAGTCGCGGCGATGCGCTAACTGGAGAAATTCACGAGCCCGCCGACGCGCACGATCTGTGCGTCCGAGACTCTCGTCGTGGAGATATTAGCGTTGAAACGAGGCGCTTGAAAACCGGTATCGCTGTATCCCCGCGCGCGAGTGCGGATTTTCACGTTGCGAAAATAGAGTCTCCGTGTCCATTTACGATTAGTAACGTAAAATATCTCGGTGTAAGTACTCTTTTGTAGCAGGCTAAATATCTGTGTCCAGTTCTCGCAACGATCTGCAACGTCTAATTATATTTCGCTTCGAAGACTTATCTAGTATTTATGCTCGGCTAGAAATACTGGCAATATTAATTAAGCCGACAGAAAAACTTGCCTGTCACTACGCGCACTTTATCACTACTAATTTCGTCAGGATTAATTATGCGCCATTGAATTTACGTAAAGCGTCGCGTTTCGGATACGTCGTACTTGCTTTCGAATTTCGTTTCCCGTTCGCCCGAAGCGTTTCCGTTCTAACCGGTTAATTTAAAAAATCGCACGTAGTGAAATCGACGTGCAGGCGCGGGATAATTTTTTTATCACGTTTAGTTCGGCATATCGCGTCAAGATTTACGCCTCGGTGGCAACACCGGATACCCGGTACGATATCGCGACTCGGTGCCAATCTGACAGACAGATCGATTACGTTCCTTGGTGATGAAGTACGTCCACGTTTCCGCATTGCAGAAATCTCATGCCTTTTAATCAAACGTGAGTAATTTTATTCGCGCGCGTGAACAGCCGCAGTAGCTGCGAAAAATAAATAACGTCGATGTAATGATTATTATTACAGCAGCGACTTAACATTAATACGTGACGTGAAATATACGAGTTAAAAGGTAATTTAAATAAAAATTGTTCACATCTCACATATTATTATTATTATTTTTTGATATTTTTATATTTATTCAGACTTTTCATATGTTCAATTACAGAATTGATATTTTCTCAATTTTTTCATCTTTTGCGAAAATTAAATGATGCAGGTAGGTTTTTCTAAGCACAGCCAATTAATGTTCGTCAATCATACGTATACAATTAATAGTCTCGCAATTAGAAAGCAATTTAAACCCCATTTGATATGATTACTCTATGATTTACTACTATCACTCGCGAAGTAAATCACGAAGGTCAGTCGTGTGATTTTCTCTTAGGTGCGGCAAAGTGAAAAGTGAAACCGTTCGCATGAATTTATCTAAACTGTGATCGCATAATTTTTTCGGCACGAAGACAATGGAATGGATGAGATTCGAATGCGAGATTAAAAACGACGAGAGATAGAAAATGGAAAAGACCATCAGACAATTGCTCGAAAGACTCTCCGGTGCTCATTAAAGACATAAAGACGAGGAATCTGTTAGGCGTAAAGACGAGGGAAATCCCGATGATTTGCCGCGATAACGATTGACAGCTTCTTTTCTCCTCTCTTTCTCCCGAGCTCGATTATATTTACGCGCGGCTCATTGACGAGAGCCACCGATGGCGTTTAATATTTAATATGCAGTCCAAGTGTAAAGCACGGACGGCGTCGTTAAAAGGTTTGCGTCATAAAGCACCGTACACATCGCCGGCACGTGACAATCGTCAGATCTCTTTATGGGGGAGGAAAGGAGGAACGATGTCCCCCCCCTTTTCCCTTCCCCGTACACGCCGCATAACGTCGTTACTTGCGACACGTCGTAAGTAACACGTGTAAAGGTACGTTTGCACGAGCGCGAATCGACTAACACGCTCTTACCGTCTTGAATATAAATACGTCTCCCGGCATATGTATATACACGCACGCGCGAGGGGTCCAACGACGGGTTTCACGACCGCGGGTACACGCGCGCCGGAATTTCGTGGAAATATAAGTCGAGATAATCATTCCTGGAATTTGTGCGACGCGCGCTTTTATTCGCGATTTGTGTGCATTAATTACACTGTAAAGACGCGGGGCGACGTATATTTTCGCTTTATGTGTACGAAAGAACCGCTCGCAGCGTCGAAGGCGATAATTTATGCCAACGTCTGATATTATTGATTATAGTCCTCGTGTTAAAAAATTATGATATCCAAACTAGTGACATCGTACATTGTGTACAAAGCCAAATTTATAATCGTCGAAGAGCCGTTATAACGTAATAAGATTTATAAGACATTAATACATTATATGCTGTAATATTGTTATATTGTTATTACAAATTTTATATTTTATTTTATATAATATATTTATACTTGCAATATTAAATGAATTTTTATTTCGTATATTTAAAATTTTAAATATAATTCTGTAAATGTTTAAATCTCTCCGCATTTTTTAAATTCCAGTACTGATCACGTATTATAAAATTATAAAAATTATAAAAATAAAATTATAAAAATAAGCTTGAAAACGCTTGGTACAAAGTGGGGAGATGTATCTAGGAATGTTATGTGAAATTAATTCGCTAGAGGTGGAGAAGCGAGTTAGGAAGAGAGAAAGAGGCGTTTGTCCCGCGGGGAAACTTTACTCTTAATAAAATTCTAAGATGCGTGCGTGCACGAGGGGAAGGGCCGGATGTCACGCATGCATTGCGTGCATCGCAAGCGTGGAGTAGGTATTGCCGCGACATCGGAGCGTCTTCTGGAATAATAAGCCGATCTCAGGTTTTACATCGAGGGACCCTCTTTTTTTCGAGAGGCGAGAATCAAGCCCGACTAAGAAGAGAAAGGGTTCTCGGAAAGCCCTCGATGTCAGCGCTTTTGATATTGTTGAGTACTTAATCTCCTGTAGAGAGCGATTCATGCGATCGTCTCAGAGATGCAATTTCAAACGCAGTACAAAACTTTGCCATTTTTACATCGAAGAATATTATCTAAGCTGTATTTAATTGATTTGCCCGCCGTTTATGTCTAAGTCCTAGGCTTATACAATTTGCTGTAAGAAAATAGACGTTTGGATGAATTTTTTATAGCGTGGAAAGTTATGGATCGGGTTTGAAGAAAGTCATTAACGGAAGTTTATATTTCTGCCGAGGTACGAACTTTCTTCTCGAGAAAGCCATTTTTATATTTCCTTATTCGAGAATGATAGAATACAATTTTAATAGAACCAACATCCTTCGTGTCTCAGCAGTGCAGTAATGTGAATTAATATACTAATGTCCCATGTAAAATTGCGAATTTTCGTCGATTCACGCTCAAAACTAATCTATTCTGCGAGTAAATTATGCGTAATAACGTTAAGGAAATATAGCGCTGTTTCCTTGGAACATTTCAATCGTTATCGTCGATTTCGATTTGACATACTTGCCCCGCGGTACAAATCGCCCGCGGGGGAGGAAACGAAAGTCAGTCATTATTGCTGCGAAAAGTGGATTTAATAGACAGGGGGAGGCAAACGCCGCCGTGGACGACATCAACGACGAGAAGCGGAATGGGAAACTGCGGAACATCCGCCGCGGTAGATGCGTCGTTTCGTATCTCGTGAGATTCCACGCGAGCGTTTACGGAATGAAGGCGCCGCCCGTAGTTTTGCCCCGTGGCTTCGAAATCGGCTCGCTTCCTCCTGCGAGTGCGATTACCGTTGAGATAACCGGCGATTCAATATTCCCGGTGGATGGCAGCGACGAGAGGTGTCGCGGTGTATTTCCTCATGTGTTCAGCCTTTGCCTATGTAATCCGTTCCGCGCTCAAAGCAGCAATATCTTTCACATTCCTCGCGGGGACGAGCGTGCAATTATGTGTCCGTTAATCAAAGCATTGATTGAAACCCCCGATTGCGGCAGCGCTCGATACATTTGCCGATAGAAATCCTTTGCAAATAATTCCCTCAACATTTCATTTGGCAAATCGTGGCAATTAACAATCGTTGGTAATTAATAATTTAATTTACACCGCTGGAGAAAGTTGGGATTTTAGAACAACCACGGGTAATTACGTACCAATTTCCTCCTAATCTTTTTTTCGCTCTAAGATTGATTACTGGTAGTTTAACGACGTAGAAAGAAAAAAAGGAAATCTCGTAGTGCCAACTCGACTGTTCCGAGGTTAATGATATATTAGCGAAATAATTCCGCTTTGCTAGATCAGATGTAACCGGCGCGGCGCAAAAACGCGGCACGCCGAAGTGAAAATTTATCTGAAGTTAAATCGGCCGATAAATAACGAAGGCGAATAATCGCGCTCGAGATGACTTTCGCCGGGCAATAACGGAAAGTAAATGAACGTCCGAGTAAATAAAATCGATCAACAATAAATCGTTCAATCAAGCGACGCAATAGCTTCACGGTCGTGAGCTCCGCAATTATCGTTAATTATTCGGTGGGGCAGGTGGCGGGAGGGAGACGGAAAAGCGGTGAGAAAGAGAGCGATCGCGGCTCCGGTGGCAGCGATTTGTTATTATCGCGCGTATATTTTATTGCCACGTGTGTGCGGACGCGGATGCCATTTCGTCGTTCGTCGCGTGCACGCGCGATCGAATCGAATTTCCAATCGAAAATAGAGAGCTATATGCACCTATGCACTCTCTGCGCTCCGCGCTTCGGACTGGTGTAATTACAAAAGGACGACGCGAACCCCATGAATAAAACATCGGCGCTCCTCGTAACTCCAGGCACGCGCTGAGTTATTGAGGAAAGGCGACGCTCGTCGAGCCCCGTTCAGACGGCCCACCGAAGCGAGGTATCAAGGCCCTTGAACTTTCTCTAGAAAACAAAATTTCCTTATGGTCTGCCAGATTTATTCGCGCGATTCCAAGAATGCCGATAGCTCGTTCAAATCAGTTAGTAATCGGAAATAACCAACTTCTCGACCGAAATGACATTAGTTTCAAATCATTAAGATATAATACAATTGTAAAATATGTCAATTTAAAAGTAGAATAAACGACAACGACAATCGTAGAAATTGATACTTTTCCACAAACTCGACCGTTTAAATCATCGTACTCAACAATTGCTCCTTTGCCGCGAGATAAAACGCCGGCGAACGCTTGTCATGTTTCCCAGGGTTAATAACAGAAAACCTTCCGCAGTACATCCGACGTGGTATAAATTAACTGCTGTTTTGTAGTCCTGCTCCGAGTGTTATGTAAATCTCCTCCGGCCGAGTCCTGGAGTCACTCGGTCGTATTTTCCCCGTTTCGCCACAAAGGGGAGGGATTTTTCTTTCCCGATGTCAATGCGAACCGCGTGCGCGAACGAACGAATGAGTCGAGTCGAGTAAGAGGACACGCTGAAGCGCGTGAGGCGAATGGAGCGGAGCGAAGCGGAGCCGGCCGGCCGGCCGGCTTACCGATCTTCCGCTCGCGTGTATGCGTGCACGCACACGCGTGCGCGCCTGCGTGCACTTTCACCGTCGTGCACGACGGAACTGCAAAGTAGCCTACATGCAGGGCGTTAAACTCCGCGGCCGGTCGTTTGATCCGCGAGGCTCGCGCGGTCGACCGTCTCCGCGAGAGAGATATCGATCCGTTGCAACAGTGAATTCTTGCGCGCCTCGCGTTGCCGTGCCGGCCGGCTCGGACCGGCCTTCCCGATGAGTATCGTTCGGGAACGGTTGCGCCATCGGCGTGTACGCTCACGAGGGCCCGGAGGGATCGAGTGCCTTTCGATCAATG
This sequence comes from Tetramorium simillimum, assembly GCA_011636635.1. Taxonomy (NCBI): domain Eukaryota; kingdom Metazoa; phylum Arthropoda; class Insecta; order Hymenoptera; family Formicidae; genus Tetramorium; species Tetramorium simillimum. The sequence continues at coordinate 7,182 of VBVQ01002874.1, forward strand.
AAGTTTGACGAGAGCTCTTGTTGTCGTCGTTAATTGACATTTTTTTTATCTTCGAAATCCAGCTAAAGCCAATCGAGAATACAGAGAAGAGCTTTGTGTGCTCTGATTCGTGCGAAAATTCGCCTGGAAATTCCATCTGGTATTGTTTCTTGCGAATAAAATTTTTTGTCATCTTCAGGTTTGAATAGATTTAATTTTTTAAGCCTTTTATTAAACCTTTCAAATATTGTCAAATATTATGAATATTATAGAATGGCTTGTACATTGTAGATTTAAGATGAAAATTCATCTGAAACTACAATAAATGTACAATATACATAGATGCAAATTATAATATATAATATATTAATGGGATTTTGTAATAACGCAGTCTTGTTCGCAATTATTACAATGTAGAACGTTACAGACATTTCCTAGTTTCGACTGGCGGGATTTTTCGCAGTCGCAGTTAATGCTCCCTAATTCCGATAACGATCGCGAATGGAAGCGATTACTCCACACGCGCACGCTGTGGCTGTTTAAAGAGCATCTGATAATCCTCGACATTAAAACTTTTGAGCGAACCGATGCAATTCTCCGGCAATTTCATATAATAAGCGAGCATAATCAACCGCGAGCGAGACTCTCCGGTTCCCGTATTTCTTCCGGCATCCATCGCGCGGGGTAGTTCGAGCCTTAGAATAATTACGAAATTCGCCGTGTATGTGAGAAATCCTGCGTAGGTACTCAAGGTAAATGTGTAAACTGTATCCTCAGCCGATACGCGGAAGTCGCTGGGCAAACGCGTACTTCATAGATATAGGTATCTGCATATCTTACGCAACGAGGGAACTGCGCTTTGTAAACTGCTTCACCCGAAGCATTTTGTATCTGCGATTTCTTTCGAATTCCTCGTTTTCTCCAATACACGCGCGCGCGCGGTCGTTTATCCAGGCCCGCAGCGCTCGAGCTTTAAGCGATAAGCTTTGACTCGCGTGACGCAAAATTTATTATAACCGCCTCACAATTTGACCTGAGTGAGTAAATTGCGGAAGTAATATCGCATTACCGTTACAATTATTCATTGTAGAATTAATTACAAGCTACTATTTAGTGTCTGGCGGTCAGAGTTGATATTCTTCGCAATCAGTTTCGCGTATCGTATCCATTGTATCGCACTAACGGACTCTGAGCGAAAAACCGACGGATATTTTCAGCCTGCTGCAAACGAAAGAAAGTTGACCGTAGTTTTAATTAACGCTCGTACGTCCTAACGAATTTGATTAAATTAATCTCGCAACGTTGTCGGTGTCAAAGGCTTCCGGACTAATCGCCGGCTCACGATGCGATGGCGCGAAATAATAACCGGTCGCGCGAAAGTTGTGACGCCGCCTCTGGAGAGAGACCAAGTTTCTCCAGACGTTTCGGTACTTCAAAGATTAGCTCGGGTCGATCGACGTACGAGATACGCGATCGGCGCGGAGACCTTCGATCGCATTCTTCGCGGATGTCAGGGTTGATCGAGATCTCTGTCGTCGTCGTCGATTCAGTGTTATTGACCCAGCGACCACGAAGGGTTGGAGATACCAGTCGCCAAGGTGACTCGATGCCGCTAGACGACGGATAAAAATCAGACTAGTAATTCGTAGGATGAGAGCGACGGTAAATGAAGATACACATTTATACGCGATAAATAAATCACTATAATCCGTCTTTCCTCTTTGAGTGGTTTTCACTCAAAGAGAAATATCCATCATCCACGGAAAATGATTACTGTCATTTGTGTTCTACGTCATTGCATCTCCGCGCACGTGGAGAAATGAAGTCGTTTATTTAGTTAGGGGGTCGGCAACTCGTAAGCCTGCTTGAAACTTTTGCCGACGCCGCTAGATTTCCTCGTCTAACTGCGTGCGCGTATGCGCGTGTCTTTCAAAGCAAGCTTGGAAGTATAACGTGCAGGGTGAACGGACGATAAGCACGGCCGACTGTTATCTTCCGTGGTCGCGCGTGCATGAGGATGCATTTAAGGCTTAATCCAATTTCCTGGATCCTCCGGGCTCTCGCCAACACCCGCGGAGAGAGAAAGAGAGAGAGAGAGAGAGAGAAGGATCATTCCGTCGTGGCGTTTACGACAGGGCTGAGTATAATCGCTCCTACGGTATGCGCTGCTATAAACGTTACGCACGTGGCCACGTAAATACAGTCATATACCCGCGCGTACTTTCGAGTGCGTGTCGCACGCGGTGTGTATGTGCGCGCACGCAGGTGGACGCAGCGCGCGGCCCCGACTCCTTCTCTCACGGTACGTCAAATAAAGCACGTCAAATAGAAAACACAACGTGTAATTAAATAGAAAGCGCATGGTAACGACGGAGGTGAAGGCGTCGTCGCGGTAGATAGATTGCTCATTAGAAATAAACGGAGCCGCCATTTTTCCGCGGTCCCCCCGCACGCACGAGGGAGCGCCTAACAAGGCGTTGGCAAAAATCCCTCGTAAGTGAGATTAATCGCGTAATTCAACGCTACGTGTGTGCCGCTAGATAATCGTTCTGTACATTACGCAGCATGCGCGGCGCGTTCATAAGGACGAGAGACGAAAGAGCCGAGAACGAGCTGAGCGAAAGAACGAAAGTAGGGAGGGGAAAAAAAAGCGTTATCCTAGCGAAATCTTGACACGATTTCTTTTTTAATCGCTCGTGTGAGCCGATGGACCGGCCACCCAATGCGGCCCCCCTCCCCCTCCCCCAACTAAATGCCGACCGCGGTATCAAAACAGCGTGCGGCCGAGATGGGCTTCGCGTTACGGGATGCGCGGAATGCCATTTCTAGATAAGAGTGCGTGTAAAATGGCTACTAGCGAGCGGTACCGCTACGCAAACTGAAAGAGGAAACGTATGATTATCTTGAATATTTATAAATGTAGACAATTGCGAATGCGAAATAACATTATCATGTACATTTCTTTAGTATTTAGAGCCGGTTCCAATTTCTTGGTAAGCTAACAGTTAAATCGTACGTCTGTTTTTGTTTTGTTTTCAAATTAGACAAGTTCAAACGCATGATTTAATTATTAGTTAATTTACAAAGAAGTTGGGAAAACCAGCCTTTAATATTTTGACAAATTATCGCATTGCACGGTGACAAGTTATACTCAATACTCGACGAGGATTTCCGATTATCTTTTCTATACATTGTTTAATTTCTTCACACACTAATATACGTGTAATTTATTTATCTCATCTTATGTATAATCTTGTGACTGCTGCATTCTTTCGTGGCCCGATCCATTTTTTTCACAGCAAGTCACCGATACGGTCGCTCATTAATTCGAGAACCTTAACGAACTGGCCTATTAGGATGCCTCATAACCATATTATAACCATATACAAACGAAGCGTTCTTCAGGGGAATTGAATGGGTCGCTTGGGTCGGCAGGAAGTTTTATGGACGAGCGGTAAATCATGCGTTTTATTTCAATCCTACCTTTTTTTCCCCCCTCTCGACTGGTTGACGTAATTCCGCCTGCAACGAAAACGAACGGAACGGCGTAACGACAAGTACGGGGGAAACAAAACGCGACACTCCGGCGCGCCTATATGTTTGCCAACGCATAAAGTTGTTCATTATGATAATCAGTTTCACTCGCCGCGCGGCTCTCCGTGTGTGGAGTCTGGCCAAACAGAATTATATTTCGACGGGCACGTGAAAGCCCCGCGTCTCGACTCTATAATAATAATCAATACGCGGCGACTCTCTTCTCGTAGCCACGATTTCCGCGCTAACCGCATCGCGCGGCAGATTCGCCAGATTGGCATCGGCTTGTTCCCTAGCGGTACCGGCCCAACTCCGTTACCGCAATTTCTTTCGGTTTCCCGCTCGTAGATAGGATCGAGATTGTTATTAAAAATATCGGAAATCTCACGCTACGCGACGCGACCGACTCGCCTAACCAGACGCTCGTCCCGCGCGCGGGGAGAGCTCACTTCCACCTATGTACACACACGTTCCCACCTTCCTCTTATCTGGCTCTCGTCGTCTTGCCTGCTTATCGTCTATTTGCCTTGATCATCTGCCAGCGGTGTCAGGGACGGTTTACGCTCGGTAAGTGACAGTCACCGGTTATCGCGACGATATCGTGCGAACGATATGCTGAGAGAAAAATCGCACGTAAATACGAAGTGCAAGACGAGTAAATATCGAGGGGGGTACTATTTGAGTTAATCGTGGAAAATTCTCATCAAACACTGAAAAAAAAGTCTAGGTAAACTTATAAGATGTATCTAGTAATGTAATTTTTGTGAATATTTAGTTAGTATTACTAAATATAATAATAATAACAAAACATTTGATAACAATTATGAAAATTTCATTTTTATAACATTATTTTGTCATAACGACCTATATGTTTAGTTGAAACTGTTTCACTAAGGTTGTTGGTAACTTTGATCAAAACTGCATTAATATAACCAATCTTTTTTTTCCAGTGAAGATACATTGTAATTATTTACACAAAGATGATTGTAATTAATACTGTCATAATATTAGGAAAAAGTAAAAACTTAAATATAAGGAATGTTTGTTCATTTTTAGATTTACATTTTTCGTCTACAAACATTTTAAACAAACATCAATATGTTAATCGATGGATTTGTGAAAAATATTATGCAGCATAGCGTCACTGTTTTTACTTTAGAATTCGCAAATACTTTTACGCCTATTCGCATAACCGTGACGTACGTACAGAGCGCTCGCAGTATTTATCCGAGAAGGAGCGATTAAAATTTTAATTACGCGAAAATTGATAGTCTCTCATAAATTGCCAACCGATCGTGGACGCGGCACATAGTCTTCATCGTCGCCCGCGATCGGCGGAAGGAAGGGACGCGGGGACATAATAAATGGCATTGAAATCCCGTCAAGGCCCAGCGCGGCCGCGCGAAAAGATCATTGTTCGCGGTAAAAAGAGCATCGCCGCCGATCTAGGCCGTTAATTATCGTCGATGAGCCATTAACGGCGCCGTTATCGTTCGCGGGCACATACCGCTTAATGAGATTTCCCTTCCAGTTTCCCCCTATCGACGACGATCACGTCGAGCGAAGAGGAGCACGCTGTAAAACGAGGCGCGTACTTCTTGCTTTACGACTTTTCCAGGATGTCTTAGAGAAGGTGGCCGCTGATGATGGGCGCGCGTATTTGCAATTCAGATCGCGTATAAATTTCATAGCGCGCGTATATAAGTCATATAGAAAAGGAGAAGAAGAACCCGTGGAGGCCGGGCCGCGTGACATACAGCTTGCCCGACGATAAGAATACTCACATTTTATGAGCAAACTGAACTACTCTTCCCTCTTCTCTTGAAAACCAAAATTTCTCCTTCGACAATGTTTAATCAAATGTAAATATATTCTTTAATTATATTCTTCTACACACTGAAAAAAAATTCTGGTTAAAAACGAATCAGAATAATCTTGTAGGATTAATCAAATATTCTGCTTATTATAATAGAACTTATAACTTATAATAACCAGAATATCTGATTAATCTTGCAAGATTTTTCTGATTAATCCGTTTTTAACTAGAATTTTTTTAGTATTCTTTTTTAGTATTCTTATCAAATATAAATATATTTTTTTCGCGACTTTTCACATCAAGTACCTTCCCAACTGTGTCGCAAAGATTACGATTCTCCCAAAGTTCATCTAGAACGAAGACCGTGTTTATTTCTTCTGGAGATAAAATTCGTCAAGGGCCTGTTTTCTAATCGGCTGGAACGCGGCAGCTATTAGCGTCTCAGGGTTTCAGTTAAAGATCGAGGAGCGCCGTTACGCGCGTCGGATACGTCTATTATCGAATGCCCCGTAGAGACTTATTGATGCGCGTAAGTAAATAAGTGTAACCGGCCCGAGGAGCGAGAGATATCGGCACACATAACAGTATACTTTTCATGTAATGGCCGAGCGGACCGATGAGAAATGCACTTTAATACAATGCTGTCGGTCGATAAATCGTGCGGCGTTAATTTTTCATTGTCGCGCCGATGCGGCCGGCGCGCGATCATTGAGGGAAAGGTTTTCTCAGTACCTCGAGTACTAACCCTTGTACGTGCAATCTGTGCGCGCACATGTACGTACGTACTGTGTATACGAGAGAAGGCGTAGCTGTGTCGTCGTCGTTTCACAAAGCCTGCGAGAGCTTTCACCGATGGAAAGCTAGCCGACGGCCAAGGTGGCCGTCCGCGGCATCGACGGCGGTCCGCACGGTGTGTACAGTGGGTCACAAAAATTCGTGCGGTCTTTAAATGGGCTTTTACTTCCTTTAAGGTCGTAGCCCCCACGTCGAAAGTGGGCTGAGAGCGGCGCCGAGAGTGCGATCGCACTCGCCGGCCACGGTAATAGAGAAAATGATCCGAGCAATTGTTCCGATCGACGGAAATCCCTTCCGTCTTCTCGGAGGCGACTAAACCAGGCATAAACCAGGTGGGCTGTTATTGTCACGATCTCTGCCTTCCCCCCTCCCCCCTCTCTCTCTCTCTCTCTCTCTCTCTCGGCGAAACAATAAACGGACGCCTGACGTGAAAGTACTAATATATCGTCAAAGATACTGATGGGGAACAGAAGCGGCGAAACGTGTAATTAGCGTTAGGAAGTTATTAACACCGCGACGTGTTACATCCATAAGCTCACTTAGTGATGAGATAAAAAAAACGCGGTATGTGCACGGTATGTTACACATGTGCTGTCGTCACGAGTTACCCGATGCTACGTGGCGATATATAAGCGAGGATAATTACACGTGTAATGTGGTGCGCGAACAAAATGCAAGCGATGAAAGTGAATGTGCGATTCGAAATTACTATGCAGATTCGAGGGGAGTTGCCTTTCCTTATGCGTAATTTCATTGTATGGTTATTATTACTTGTATATCGAGCATTGTTACATGGTGTCCGTAACAAATCACACTTCCTTGTAATAGCAGGTATCGCCTAAGCGAATGAAAAGGGAGATACGTTTAAAAGTGATTAGTTACATTATTTTAATGCACCATTCTTTATTCTTGATCACTTACTACTTTAAAATTCTATATATTTTTTTGGTATTTTCTTTAAAAAAATCTTAAAATCAATTTAAAAATACTATCGAAATATATTCCAAAAAAAGTGTTATTAAATTTAATTCTACACAGAAAAATATCATTCTACAGACGAGAAAAGTAATTACTTATTTTATTTTGTTTAAGTAATAGTTTTCTTTAGCAAAAAATATTTTCTTAATAATAGTTAAAGATTACTCTTCACAAGTCTAGAATATGTTTTAAGTAACTGTGGTGCTTACGATGACTTTATGATGGATTTGTAGAATATTTAGAACAAGTATGTTTAGTCGTAGGTAGTATGTATATTTTTCTGTGTATCCTGCAAGAAAAAAAGAAAATCGATCATAGAATGTCATTAATGTATGCAATACCATATTTCTTTGAGAAAAATTAAGGACCCCGTCACCTATCCTTCTTCCACAATCAAGTGCAATGTATTTATTATTATTATTAATATTTTTCCCTGAATATATATTTATATGAAAAAAAATTTTTTTTGTAAACTAAAACAATTATTTAAAAAAAAACATATCTTTATTTAAACATTACACAATATGCAAAAGTGATAAAGACTGAAATATAGGACATTTTATAATACTTCAGAAAAAAAGGATAAAAGTGAATTTTCAAAAAAAGGAAAACTCTAAAGGACAGAACGTATCCAAAATAAAGGACTGTCCTCTGTAATATAGAACGTATATCACCGTATTAATGTAACACACGTTGCTATTTTGTTACATGTGCCTTTATTTCGATAATATTAAACTATTACGAGTATTCGTGCGGCTTCACACGGATTAGCGAGAACGGAAAAGAACTTGGAACGAGTTACATACCGAATTCGCCATACTCGCATACATACGCACACGCACACACGTACGACCTCAGTAAGGCCGTCTAACCGACCTTCGCGCGAAAGTGTCATCCCGCGAGTGCGTACTCGAGCGTTCACCTGACTCGCGGGCGCGCGGACACGCGTGATAAAGTACGCGCGAAATCTGCGCAGCTGCGCGTTCCAGGAAAGTGCGTAAGCGCCCTACAACGCCGCGCCGCGCCGTCCCTTTAAGCGGATCCGTGCCGACGCGTTACGCGGCTTCGCCTCGCACCACGCACCCCGTTGCGGAGCCGCCGCGGCCGCGCACATAGGCGCGTGACGCACGCGGATTACGGCGCCGGTGCGCGCGTTTGCATTTACATACGCGTTACTCGCGCTCGCGCTCGCGCCGATCGCCGTAACCGAGATTGAATTCCTACTTAAGGAACGCTCGATAAGGATAACGACGACGCACAGGCTCGGCGCGCACCGTGCCGTAAATACTGCCCGGACGCGAGATAAAAGCGTTAAGAGGCGGCAATTCGTGACGTCGCGCGTCTACCTATTTTAGGTAAAAACTCGCTTCCGCGACACGCGAGAGCAACACGAGAATTAAACGTGAGTAGCAAAAATCTCTTCCCCGTTTTGATTTCCTCGTCGGATAAAAAGAATTTATGCGCGCGGAACACTTTTATCGCGCCATTAATGGTCTTTCTTGTTGGACGTCAAGTAGACTTTATGCGTTTTTCGGTTTTCTTTATCGAGTAAAAATAATTTGTACCTAGACATATTATCTTCATCCTGGATCTGTGCCATTAATGGCCGTCGGACGTCAGTTTACTTTAACATTAGATTTAACTTTCTAATACTGAAACTAGAATTGAGATTAAAGATAGCAGACGTCAGTGAAATTCATCATCGATGATTTTCTTCCGCGTAAGTTATTCACGTGATGCGGCGTTCTATCAAAATGTTGGAGTGAAAGTAGAAGAATAAGAAAATGCACCTTTTTATCTTTAAGAATTGAAAAAAAAAACAGTACAATAAAAAATACTCCTTTCTTTTCACAAAAAAAGTTTATTTTGTAATAGAAGAATGAGAGTATTCTTCATTAGGACAAAACATATAAGTACATATGTTCCGTTTATATCAGCTGTGTACTTCATTTGTGAATACAAAACTTGTACGATTATTAATTGTATTAAGAAATAATAAGAAAGAATATAATTGTATTAAGAAAAAAACTTAATGTATCTTGATAAGAATTAATATACTGAACTAAAAACGTATATCTTAAATATGTAATAATTTTCGATATGTAACAGAATTTATAATAATTAAAAGTAATTCCAGTTTTCTTTACATATCTGAGATCATAGTTCTTCTTTAATTGTAACAAAAATTCGCGTTCTCGCATGTTATATATAAATTAAATATGAGATACGACCTCGAAATAATATAATTATGAAAGAGAAATGAACGATGAAAAAAATTTGTCATTTTGTTAGAAAATTTAAGATGACATATTTAGGGAACCGTTAGTTTTCGGACGTTTACGGTCGATGGGTACGAGAAAACCGTCGACAGTTCTATATTGTCTTCTCAGATCGACATATTGCATGGGTGTTATGTTGGGGGATTCCCGATCCGATCCCACGGAGTATCTACAAACAGCAATAAGAATGAAGGATATTATTTTACTTTTGAATTATTCACAAGTATTGGAATTATACAGAATGACAATACACAGCAGTAACCGTCTCTCAAAACTTATATTATTGCATAATTTTATATGTTAACGTAAGAATGAATCCCATAAAGAGATCCGTTTTTTTTTATCCAAACTCATTCGAAAACATATTACTGATCGTCTTTTTTGCACTGTTGAAGAAAATTTTTGCATTTTACCCTGCGATCGATGAAAGCGTGGAGATACCGGAATCGGTTGCCGGTGTCTCCATCATTCGGTTTCTTCTCTGCGGCATCTGGGATACCAGCCACTTCTTTTCACGCTTATCTACCTCGTTTTTCAAATTCATGTACTTCTCCATCAGCTCCTTCAAATTACGTTGAGCCTTCCAATAACGGATCTTCAGTACCTCGTACTTTTTATCCTTCGAGCGTACCATACGAAAATTTAGAAATATATGATAGAAATATGATTTAGATACAAAATTATAAGAAATTAATACTAGGAGAAATCAAGCGATAGGAATAGACGGGATAGGCTGATTTTACGCACGAGTTCGTAAAAGCGTTGCATCGTTATTTTCATCTGGTCATGGCGGAACGAGCCCACTTTTAACATTATCTCCAGAGTTTCGACAAACGGCTGGAAATACGGCATCAGCTTCGGTATCAGCGGCTCTTCTAGAGTCAAGGTCATAGAGCCGACCCGCTGGCATTGCGGACACAGCTTCTCAACTGTAAGTCACGAGAGTAAACAGTCGAAGTCATGGAGAAAAGATCGTAACGCGAAACTTGAAATTTACCTTGCTGCGCACAATTCTGGCAGAAGACATGGCCGCATTGTGTGATATGATACGGACGTTTCCCGCGGTATATCGGGGAGTAGCATTTGTTGCAGATTGCTAAGTTCAATTCCGACATCTTAGGATGCTGAAAGTCGATCGCGATATATAATTTTTTGCGTGATCACTCGTGTCTCGTGAAATTCAAGCAAATCGTAATAAAAATGGCGGTCGTCATTTTCGACATGATTTACTACTGCCCGACGCGTCTTCTTCGTTACGCGCAAGGCGCATAAAAAAATGGAGTATATTTGTACTGGATATATTTCAGATCGTTATCGCATAATATCGTAACTTACTTGTATATATTCAACTTGATTAATAGACACGCTTTGCCTATACCTTTGGGAAAAGAAACGACGCGGTTCAAAGTCAAAGACAATCGACATTCGCGAATGCGTGTCACGACGCAAGTAACAATGGAAGAGTAGCGACTCGCGGGTAAAAAAGAGCTCGACGCTCATTGGTTGACGCAAGTCGCAATTGGCTGCTTATGAATTACAAGATATTAAGAGTTGTTTTACAACAAGATCGTTCTATATTAATCACAATTTTATTTCCCTAACATTAATTTCTCGTAATTTTGTATTTATATCAATTTCTTACGCTTTCCTCATATTTCTATTATACCTTTCTGAATTTTCGTATCGTGCGCGATGGTAAATGGACGGCGCGTTCTAGGAATAAAAAGTGCGAGATATTAAAGGTCTGCTATTGGATAATCCAGCGTAATTTGAAGGCGTTAATGGAGAAATATATGCATCTGCATCGACCGTAAACATTCGAGAACTGCCGGTTCTTTAAATATATTGTCTTAAATTGTAATTTTCTAACTAAATGATAAACTTTTTCCTTCGTTCTCTTTTATAA
>VBVQ01002875.1:9572-22143 GCA_011636635.1 Tetramorium simillimum
TTTCTAACGCGAGCAAGTTGCTCGTATAATTTCTGTCGTAGAAATGCAAATATTAATATTTCGGTGTAGCCATCAACATCCCTAGTAGCACGTGTTGGTTTTTTATACGTTTCCTAAACGTTTCTAATATTTTAAATACGTTTAGGAAATGTATATGAAACGTATATAAACCATCATGTGCTACCTGGGATGCTTCTAAAGGAATAACCGCGTGCCATACTACACGTATTTGGATATCCGTACAAGTAATAAGCAGTTACTTATGTTAGCGAGATACAATATTAACGTGGCGCCGCTGTTTCCTCTATGAGCATTCGCGCGAAACAAACAAGAGGCGTCTTTCCTCGAACCGTGGTAGCGCGCGAATTGCGGAATGGGAGTTAGTAAATAACTCTTGTCGGCAAAGTGCCGAAGGGCTTCCGTTAGTAATTGTCATTCAAAGGATCTCGTCGCTGTGCGGTTAGCCATGTACGTTCGGACTACATCTAGCTTTCGTAGCATATTGTTATAAAGTGCCCTGAATAGAGATACATCGAACATTGTCGTATTGATTCTCCATCCAATTTGGGGAGCTGATTTTCCCTCGCCAACTCCCTCCTTTTTGATAAGAGAATCGATGGTTTTTTTCCACAGCTAGTTTTTTCAATCCGATCCGAAATATTACGGGAATTCAGCTATGGGAATTAGATTAAATACAAATCAAGATCAATCAGTTTAAGCCTCTGGCCGAATAAAATCCGAAAGGATATATAAAAGGAATAAGGTTGAAAGAAATATAGAGAATAGGGTCGGGCTATCTATTGAGGCTCAATTCGCTAAAATCTCCCAACTTTCTCGAGGATCGAATAACTTGGTAACTATAATCGACGCGCGGGTAAAACGACCATCGTTTTTCTTCCTTTATCTCTCGGTTGAAAAGCATATCCGTTGTTCTCGGGACACTTAGTAAATAAACTTTGCGGTACTTTTAGCAAATGACAACACGACGCGTTCAGTGTCACGCTAGGAATTACGGGGGGATGGATGGCAGCTCGGCGAAAACGAAACGCAGCACACGACCGTCAGTGACACTGCTTCACAAATAGGGATAATCGAGCGCCGTACTCCGACCTATATCCGAATGTCCGTGAATGGCAAACTATGTATATTAACGACGCCGACCGAGGCGACTGCGAAAATAGCTCGTCTTGCTGCGCGATCCTTTCGCGACTACGCTCGCAAGCTTTCAAGCAATTTAACGGCATGTCTAATTTAATTTGTGTGTTTACGTGTCCATGGACTTAGCCGAGCAAGGGAGATCGATACTGGTGGACCACGCGCTTAGGCTGGAATGATTCGTTGGCTAACTGCCATCGTCGTAAATTCTATTTTCACAGATACATGCGGCCAGATGCGCGCGTATCGCGGCCAATCCGACCGTGGGATTCGCAACTCGAAGACTCAACCGATAGAAAGGACGGGAACGAGGAACTCCTTATGGAATTCTCGGTTAAAAGAACTTTTCGGTCCGCGCGTCCGACTTGGACTTGCAATTTCGCACAAAGAGACGCATGTGCACGGCTCGCGGAGGAGAAGCTAGAAATATCAGACAAGATAGACATTCGAGACAGCCATGTTTTGCGAAATAACATGAAAACTTTGTGTGCGCGCGTGCGCGCGTGTGTATGTGTGACGGATTTAATGTAATTCGGATTTATATTTCCGAAGCGTACATGTCCAATTTAAAGCGTAAACGCAGTGAACGTAAAGTTACCTGATTCAATATGTTGAAAACATAATGAGTAGCTCATATTCCTAGACTCTCCTTTGATAATGTGGCGAATAATATGGCAGGACAATTTAAATTTTAAACGCTTCGACAATCAAAGGTACCGTGCGGCATGCGCCACGTTCTACCGTTTATTTCGTCGTCCGTATCCACAATTAATCAGAAGTTCAACGACTGATAATTTAATAACGATTGAAGAGAATTTCAGGGCTTCACGACAAATGCATTTAACGCGATGGATGAACGCCTGCACGAATGCGCTATGGTCTGTCGGTTCTTGCACGATCTTATTCGCGGAAACGCGTGGTCGTCGGACGGATACAGGATGTCGGTTAGAGATAGATTCGTGTCGAAAGTCGTGGACGATCGTTAATGCGTAGGGGTTGGCCAGGCGCCAGATAACGTGCGGAAAGCCACAGTTTCTCGTGCTTCGGTACACGACGAAATCAAAACTACTACCGAACCTTTGGAAACACGAATAGAATATAATAACAGCAACATGCACGACACGATGAACATGAACTCTGAAAAATTTACTTGTTATTTATTTTAGGCTGCAAAATGTTAAAAATCCTCTCTACAACGTTAAAATTAACGGACTGAAAATTGTATTCCTTCTAAAATTATCACATAATTTTTTAATCATTTGAAATGTCGAAGCAGAATAAGTTTAGTGTAAAAGATTTTTTCGTGTTTTCAAGTGTTTTCCTACATCTATTTATACATATATAACATATATATATATGTATATATACACTATGTTTATATTACTATATTTTCTACATTACGTCATACATGTATACATGCTATCTTTGGTTGGTTTCGTAATGATCGATTTTCACAAAGAATAGATAATATATGTTTCGCATTGATACACAATCTTCTTTTCATCAATTTCTTGGGTTTTAGAAGAGCGCTTCTTGTTGATTAATGTCGCGTCGTCTACAACTCCGATAAGCTTCAATCATTAGCCCGTTGACGGGGTTGCAAAAAGCGATCGGTTCCTCGCCGATCAACGATGGCAAGCTATCAATCGTGTTTCTGACCTTCGCGGTTAGATCGCGTAGAATGGTTTCATCGAAGACTTACGATTAGTTTCGTTCTGCAGGAAAGCGCTCTACCACCTGCTGATTTCAATAGAATGGAAATTGAATCGATTTGTTCTGACGTAGATATGGGAGCTGAGGCAAATGCGAATAGTTGCGCGGAGACGTAAAATTGAATGCGAAAATATTTCTCGGTCGGTCTCGTGGCCCAGGTAGAAATTAGGACACAGCGCGCCTTCGGCTCGCATATCAAATTCAAAAGAAATATTCGCGACCTGAAGTTAGTCCGCATCCCTCTCAAAATAATCTTGTGAGATCACAAACACGACGCGATTGCGTAATGCGGTCACTCTTTTTCCGTAGATCGTGTCTACCGCGCAACATTTATCACTTTAGCCGGGCGTCATTAGACGCTTCGTTTACGACAACATCATTTTTCTTATATCTTGCATATCTATATTGTATATCCTACATTTGCGTAATTTCAAGTGAAATAAAAAATATTATAAAAAGAGCGAATGGTAAATTAGCACGAATATTTGGTAAATTTGCGAAATTATTTGGCAAAGATATAAATATGCATGTTTAAGCGATAATATATGCATGGACATAAATATACATATATTATACGTATGTGTTTGTATGTATAAACGATAATCTTTATCCTTTTTTCTTATCCTGTATTTTCCGAATATTTTTATTAATTGCAATTGCAACTGCAATTTTTTAAAATATTAAATATTAAAAGTTTACATAGAAAGATTTTTTCAGAGTTAAAAGCTTTTCAGAAATAATATAATATGTTTTCTCTGTGTCAAGACTTCGAATTTATCATCAGTATTTATTTCTATTGTTCCAGATTCGGTGTGGTGTGGTCATTGACGTATTTCGTCCTTGTAACTTGTCATGACGTCAATCATGGAGACACAAACGGAGGTAAATCAATTTTTATTCAGTCTTCGTGTTCGTAAGCATTAACACATAAGAATTAAGTTAAATATTTGGGAACTCTGGTTTTAAGATACGTAAATTATTTTATTCTCGCTTTCACTTGCATAGAAATGTACAAATATTCACATTTTATCCCGGAATGTGACAGAAATGATTTGCATTTATCTTATCCTTGTAAAATGCAAACAATTTCCATTGGATTTCTACGATCTTCTTACATTTTCTCGGAAGAACACGAAAGCTTTTTATGGAAAATTTAATGCGATTTCTATGTGATTACAAGGCTAAAGTTTACAAGAAATAACGTATTTCTAGATAATATGTATGTCAACATTTTTAACGAACCTTTAAGTTTTTTTCTATGTAATGTAAAATTCGACGATTATTGTTCCATTCTGAGTAATTTTATATAAAAGATGTATCGATATTCAAAATATACTTGGAGAAGAATTCAGAAATTTTTAAGGTTTATAATACATGAGAGAACAATGAAAATTTTAATCAGTACGCTTAAGAATCAATGTCTTTTCATATACATATCATCATAGGACATTTTATATTTAGGAATTTTAAACAGTTTACTTATAGCAGTTCTTTGTTCTCATAATTGTGTTATAAACAAAGCACTGAGAGAAACTTCAGTATCGTTCACAACTCTCTATCATTCCACTTTGAATTTGTTAAATATTTATATAACCTACGTTTTATATGAGTCATTAGTATTTAATAAAATGCAACCGTTGGGTTTAAAGAGAACACGACAATATTTAAAATGATACAAAAATAGATATTTCTTTCCAAACTTTTCAAATCTTTATGTCAGATTCTGTGAGTTAATATGATCTTACAATAAAATGCATGTAAGCATTCTTTTTATCAGAGTTTGATATTCCTCAGAGAGAGAGAGAGAGAGAGAGAGAGAGAGAGAGAGAGAGAGAGAGAGAGAGAGTTAAATTGATCGATAATATCAAGAAAAGAAACTTGTAAACGTAATTGACTAAAAAATCTCCCAAGTCTTTAAGAAAGTATAACGCAGTTCCGATTCGTTTAGCTCACATGAATTCTTCTTATTAATATTTCATCGTTTCAACGATATAATGAAGCTGGAAATAATGCATTATGTCAATGTAGTCCGTCGTATCAAATCGGCTTTCAGACGCGGTCGATTAACCGATATTCTCCTTTCCTTCTCCTTCCTTCATTCATCGGGGTAGAATCCTCTCGCGAGTCCTCGAATCGCGAAGGTACTCATCAATCAGCAACTCGACAATGTGAGATCTTGAAAACGATCGACAAGAAGGGGGACGTGAAGATAGATCTGACGTTTCCTTGAACGATAACGGAAGTCGAGCTATCAGTTGCGACAAGCTTGTCGCTACACTTACCTCGTCTCTTTTTCGCAAAAGTGCTGCTTCACGTAAATATTTATTTACACTGTAAATTGTCGTTTCTTATGCAAATTACACAATGATGCAAGTGTAATAATATTCAAGAATTGCTCGCAAAAAGTAGTGTAATTATGAACCGCGTCGACAGTGTAATATTAGTGATGGCATTATAACATTGCACGGCATTATAACTTTGTCACGTTGAAAGAAAACATCATTGGAACGTTTATTTTGAAAACAATGTTTATCTGCCTTTACTTTCCTTTTCTAAATTATGAAGTTTGCAGACATTTATCTGAAGATGGATTTCGCCGTTCATAAAAGAAATGGCATTTGATATTGATTGAATCAGAAGAAAAAGAATTAATTTCAAAATTTTTATTTCTTAGATATCTATTACAATAATACGTATCTATACAAGAAAGAAATTGCTATTTAAAGTAAAAATTTTTAACATTTATAAAATAAAATTTATTTTAGGTTTCTTGATATTCTTGATATAACATTGACAAAAACTACTTATTTTACAAAATTATTTTTTACAAATACTTACAAAAAAATAGATGCTTTTAATTTAGCGAACAAAAATTGTTCTTGAAATGAATGGTTTGATTGAAACATGCTCCGAGATTAACTTATTTGAAATTTTTCACGATAACTGGAAAACATCTCGGATTAAAAAGCTGAAGTTTAGTTAATTTTGTTTAGTAAGATATTTTTAATTTTATTCAATTGGTTATTTATTCTGAAAATTTTTAAATTAGTTGCTTACAATGTTATCTGAATCTGAACTTTAATTAATTTATCGTTGCAATGCTGTCTATTATTCATTTATATAGAAAGAGTTTAGTTTAAAGCGTATACCAACCGGTTTGAAATTGGAATTTTATTCATTTATAAACTGGGTAACGCAAGCGGAAAACGATAAATCACAGTTATACGTGTACCAGTAGATGGAACAACGGTATACATCATACTTTCCTCATTAAAAGAGATTTTACGAAAACACTTAATGCAAAATTCATCAGGTTTATTGTGATATGTTTTCATTATTTTATTTATATAAACGGCAAGATCTACAATTTTATATTTTGTTATAGCTTGTGCGCGGAAGAAAAGGCTGTTGTACGATTTTATTTTCACTTGATTAATATGCTATTTCTGTAATTTATCGTTTGTTCATTTCTTCTGAGAGTTTATGCATCCGTTTAGAGCAGTATTTTCTCCTCTCTCTTTTTAAATTTAAAAGAAACGTAGCTATTTCACGAGAGCTGCATTACTGGGGCTTGATGGCAACTTTACGGGCGTGTCCTATATACTTACATAGGTACATATATATTTGTATTATTACGAGCATCCGTGCTAAAAGCAACGGTCAATTTTTAGATAGCCGTAATGCTTGCCACTATAGCACGCACCTAGCATGCTAAATTGTGCGTTATCTATAAACTAAAACAGCGTCGACGTAAGATAAGAACGTGATCCCGTAGAATACGTGCCTCCACGTGCTGCAACTGATGACGGTTGTTATTTACTAAACGTACTATACTCGTAAAAACTTTTACGCTGTAAACTTCTTAAGGACAATTAATTTCTTGATGCTCGCTATTTATCTCGCAAAGTACGAGAGAAAACAAAGATCCATTTTCTTACCAATTCGTGTTAATTATCTGTTTTCTAAGTTTACGATTTCTTAAAATTGATTTGTTTACGTATAATGCTATTGATATTATTGGGAGATGAAAATCAGACAGGAATATTTTCCACTAAATACATGATGAGAATACGTGGGCGTAAGATATCCGCGATCGCTAAACACGATCACTCGATACTCATTCAAATAAAAAACTCAGAATGGATCGACTATATTTAACGCGACATGTGTGCGGTGAAGAAATATGGGTTAAGGTTTTTTTTTTTTTTTTTAAAGCGTGATTGCCTCGGCATTGAGTTAGCGAGACGACTGTGTTCCAGTGTTAAAATAGAAAAGCCTGCTCCATAATTGAACATCGAAATCTTGTTACTTTCGGTTTTGATCTCACTCAATTTTATTTTCGTTTTACTTTGGTTTTTCAATTATTCTTTTTTACGCACGTACATGTAGCGTACTTTCAATCACCAAAAGTCCGGACGATAATGTTCATTTCCCGTTGTAACGAAAGATACAATATGTAAAATGTGATGCACAAGCTCAGTCTCTTTCAGAGTTTAGCTCGTCAAGAGTGATGCTTTACAAGTTTGTCGAAAACTTTTAACGCTTTCCATTGCTGTGTGAAAATTTGTGTTGAATTGTTTTTCACTTCAGTCACTTACATTAAAACCATTAACGCGCATTTACATCTTGTTTTACTTTGCATCAATTTTAAAGCGAGCAATGCTTTTTACATCGCATAAATATCTTGTTTCATTCAGGTGGTGTGGAATTACTGCCGTAAAAATGCCAGCGATCTAGGTATATACGTACGCTTTTTTGGCGTGGCGTGAAATTTCGGTGAAATGTAAATGCACATACATATCTTCTGGCAAACAGGTGTATTTAATTAAATGTTAATTGACGGGTCGCTATTTGTCGGGCTGTTTGATTTAGGGGAGCCGTGTCACATTTATGAGATATGGGAATCGCCGATTTTTCGCGAATGACCATCGATATTTGTCGTTCGTATTTGTCGAACGCGGTTTGGAAATGGTTTACAGACAGTTTATAATCAAACGCAGTGATAGAAGAAAAATTACATTAAAAATACACGTCCTCGGCAGAGATTTCACGTTCTGTTTTCATAGAGAATTAATATGTTTGATATTTTTATGGTGACCTGCATTTATTTTTACATAAAAATAATTTTAATTGCAATAAGTGTTTTCCCTACTATTGCTAATAATGTTATTTTCGATAATATATTAATTGTACTATTTATGAATTTGTGAAAGATTTATAAAATTAAAAGTGTAATTAACAAGATAAATTTTTCATTTTCGTTTCACAAAGAAGAACATAACGAATGTATAATATTGAGATTATTCTACATTAATGGTAATATATATCTGATAAAATAAATTAAGCGTTAGGTAAATAAGTAAGAACATTTCATCCAGATCTGCTCGCAACATAATCCGTATATAGCAGACACACGTGACCGTACCATACAAACTAACTAATTAATGAATAAGTGGAGTTCTGTTGGCTGGATAATAAATGTACGCACTGCAAAGCCGATAACGTCTGTCAACTAGGCACCGCGTACGCTTATTTACGACATTCTGAAGCATTCCAATAATGCGTTTTTATGTTGATTGCACTTTAAGCTACAACAATGCTAATAATTACGCGTGTACAATGTGAATTTCATCATTTCGCGTGGAGAAGAGACACCAAAGTAAATATTAAATTTATTAACATACATATACGTCGTGCATTTTATTCAGGTATAAGTTAATTAAAGTAAATATTATTTGAGCATTTTATATCAGAGCGTTTCAATACTTTAATCGTAGAAAGTAACATGTGATATTTCACAGAAATCGCATTTGAAAAATAAATTTTCCGTCGTGATTAATGTTCATGTCACAGACGATTTCGTTCGGCATACATTTCAGCGGTCGGAAATAATTAATATCTGAAACACAATATACATGTAATAATTATTCGTATGACAAACTTTTACGAGTATTCCGACTGTGAGCATCGAAAGTTTCTTCGCTCAGCGCGCGCGCGCGCACACGGCAAAGCGGCTTTATCGCAAAATGTTCCGCTTCATTATTTCATGTCGCGACACCTCGACCGGATGCAATAACGTTCATTTCTATGCAATAAAGTTATTACGGGCCGTGCCATAGTCCAATGAAACAATTTCCTCAATAATGCGTTGAAATCTCGAACGATGACGATTTATATCCACCCATTCTGCAAAGTTTCGCAGCAGCCGTGCTTTACACGTGATAAAATTGAAGCGACAATGCTCTTCACGAATAATCGGCAAATTGTTGATGTAATGAATAACGAGAGCTACGAAGGCTGGATGCAAGTGTAGAAAACATTTGGAACGCAGTAAAAATATAGGAGTAGCTCAGAGAATAACACAGAGCGCGGAATGTCAATTTTATGATTTCCATGTGGAAATATATATTTTTTTTCACAAAATTCCATTATATTTTTTGCTCTCTGAGAGCAAGATTCCAGTTTCATTTAATATACAGAATCGATCCTGTGTTTAAGATACTATTATTAGAAATTATAATTATATTAAGACGACTGTAGAGTAATCTCCAATCTCCAGTTTAATTTTAAATTCATATTTTTATTAAAACAAAGTTTAAGTATCTTTACTGCTACTCTTTTTCATCGCAGAAATAGGTGCTGACTAACGTAAAATATTAACAAAGGCTGCATTCATGTTTCTAGTTGTAGATCGTGACGCATGTTAAGTAGCCGTACGTTACGGAGTCAAATTATGCCATAACGTGTACCGGACATTTATTACTTATCTTACTTTTGCGACTGCAACTCATTAATATTCCACGCGTCGTTTGTCGAACAGATGCCGGGAAACACAACGGTGGGTAGCACGCTACTCGACGAGGAACTTCGTCGAATTCTGCTGGAACGTGAGCAAGAATGCATGAAGCTGAAAGCCGCGAATACGACGTTGCCGCTGCCGGGTAAAGTATTTTTCATGTTTGAAAATAAGCGAAATCGACCAAGCAGGAGCAAAAATGACGAATAAACGTGCGCGGAGAGCGCACGCAACGGCGCCTTTATTGTATGCAACGCGACGTCGCGTGAATTTTATCAGGCCCATTTGCTTCATCTTGGTGCTCGATCAGTTAATAGTGATTGCACATTAATATATCGAATTTTTCGTCTTGATTAGACGGTTCGTTTATACCTACACGAGTCCGCTGACAAATGATAGGAAAAAAATGAAAGCGTTTGCGCTACACGCGCGCGTGAATATCGATGCGTGTGTTGAAGCGTACATATATATATATATAAGATGCAAGTAATTAAATATATATTTTAACGATATTAAAACAGCATATTAAATAAAGATGTTCTTATAAATTGTTGAAATTCTTTTTTCGTACGTATAAAAAGAGAATAATGCGATCTCTTACAAAAATTTATTAAAAGAGAAAATGTTGTTTATACATCAACTTCACTTGTTCTTCTTCGATTTCGTTGCTGCATTATCCTTTTTCGCACTAGTGTGTGATCCGAATATGAGTTTCTTTATTTTTCGGAGAATAAATAGCGCGATATACAGCACTATGATGATTACTGCGAGTATAAAGGCATAAATATCCAGTAGACAATTTTGCCACCAGTAGAGTTGAAGTGCCGGTGATTGAAGTATGTTTCCGTATTTTGCGATGTATTCCACCCAAAATACGGACAAATTCGAGGGACTGATTGGTCGATCGAGGAAATACTTCGAAAATCTTTTTACATTTTCACTGAAACAAGAGAAAAGTTTGTTAGCAATCAATATGTTAGCGGGATTAATGTTTACAGACAAAATCAATTATAGCAAAACTCAGAAGTTTGTAATGAGCAGTTTTTAGTCAAGTCACGTTTTCATTTGACACTGGATCTTGAAATTTTGATTTTTTTCTAGCTGTAAAAGTGCACGACTTTTGTATAGATTTTACATTTTTCCTCTTTTTTCATTCGTCCTGTCCGGTACTGAAGCGTTTGCCCTTATTATTGAACCTCTACGCGTAAAACGTGTTTCATGTGGATTCGTGCAGATGAAATGGATGTGGAATTTAAAGCACATTCCAATTGATTAGAATTGACTCACGATATGCATTGGAGAGTAAAGCAAGATTTGGCTACAATAGAGAGCACACGCTCTGTTTATTCCGCGATATGAACGGTGCAACCGATCACGGATCAATAAACGGGCTAATAAGATTTAAAGCAGTCGTGTTTGACTTTTCAAGTTCTTTTAACAATCAGATTGTTGGTTGCACAAAATTTCGGTTTTGAAAAAATAAATAAAATTAAATATAATATACACACAAAAATGAATACAAAATTAAAAATTAAAATATTTGACAATAAAAAAAGAGTGCGCGCGCGTGTGTAAGATATAATTATAGCATATTATTATCAATCACTAAATGTAACATCTTTTGTAAATTCAGCACAAGTATATCCAGTGTTTGCAGTTTCTCTCGATCGATGTTATGATTTCTTTAAACTCACAATCAGTTGAACACGTTACAATTAATAGACTAGAATGCTTGACTTTCCAATGTTTATAATCTTTGAGTACTTACCTATAGAAAGGATCCTTCAGGATCTTATTTATTGCCGAAGTTAATTTTTCCTCGGTAACTTCGTTTACTGAATTGAGCGAAATAGCCACCTTTTTGTTGACATAATTTTGAATGTTGATGATTTGATCGCCAAACAAGGGTATGCCAATCATAGGAACTCCGCAATAGATTGCCTCTTGCGTCCCAAAGTTCCCGCCGTGCGTAATGAAAGCTCGTATGTTTTTATGCTCTGCGAAATTCACAGTGACACTGTTTTTCTTTCTTTATTGCGAAAATATCACGAATGGGAATTGGACAAATGCACAGTGCATTTGTGAAACTAACAATAATTTAAGAGATGATGGAATATTTTTTTATGAAGGCTAATTATTCGATTTCTATTTATTTCAACGTTTTTGCAATTTAATTTGACTGTATGTAATTTTTTATCTTAAATAATTTTCAAAACTAGTTCAAAATTTTTTAAATATGAAATAGAAGCAGCGCATTTTTTTTCTTCCAACTAGAAACAATATTTTCCAGTATAACATGAAATAAGATTGAAAAGTATTATCTTTTGACGATCTTTTATTTAATCTTTAATTTATATGCAACTGCTGCAATATGCAAAATCTGTGAATTTTTATCGAGAATCATGATTCTAGAAATAATTATGAAGGTATAAAGTTCGTTATTTTTGAACCTTTGACAAAAGTGTGAGTACATTGGAGTGACTGGTAATAATTACATACTGAGAACGGAAATCTGCGGAAACCATGATTGCGTCATGACGTTTTTTGGTAATCCTGGTAACAAATCCTCCTTTTTCGCGACTTTCATCAGTACGCGAACCGGTGCGATCTTCTCGAATGACGCGTAGAATTGTTGAATCAATTCTTTAGGAAAGGTTTCGATCCTCACCATGGAACCGAATGTAAAGTAGATGAAGCCATCTTTGCTCTCGTCCATCCATTTTTGCACTTCCTATATACATGTTTCTTTACAGCAAATTGTTTGCGATGTTACATCATTATTCTTGATTATCACGATTTATATGGGCTTATCACATGATACGTTCTTAAATACATTTCGAAAACAAGCATATTTTAAAACTATTGCTTGAAAAAAAAATGATATGAGATGTACTTGAAAAAATGTTA
>VBVQ01002876.1:0-22150 GCA_011636635.1 Tetramorium simillimum
CTCCCCCTCCCTCCCCCACCGCCATCGCCGCTCGCGCAAGATTCCCCTCTCACGGGACCGTCACGGCGCGCACGCACGCATACTCCATACTCCGTCTCTCGCGTCTAATTTTTCTCCCGTCCGTGACTCGCGTCGCGAGAAGTACGCCCGTGGCTGTCCACCTTCGCCGGTCGTCCGTTCGCACCGCCGTCGCCGCGTTATCTATTTATCTAGCGTATCTGAATCGCGCGGAACGTCCGTGAATTCGTCTCTCCTTCCTTCTCGATCCAGCGGCTATCTCGCGGCCCTCGCTCTCTCACCTCGCGCGCGCGCGAGCGCGCGCTCTCTTTCTCTCTCTTTCCCGTGCCTGCTCGCGGCTACACCACGGCTCATTCGCTCTCGGTGCTATGTCTACGTACTCTCATACCCAGGAGAGCGACGCGTGGGCCCTCCTGGCACTGAAGTCGGCGCCGGCGAGCCCGTCCAAGATGCAGTGGAACCCGGAATCGAGCGGGGCGCCGATCGCGCGGCTCGAGGCCCGCGAGTTCGAGTACATGGTTAGGCAACGGCGCATCACGATCGGCCGCAACAGCAGCAAGGGTGAGGTCGACGTCAACATGGGCCACTCGAGCTTCATCTCGCGCCGGCACCTCGAGATCTTCTACGAGCACCCGTTCTTCTTCATGGCCTGCAACGGCAAAAACGGCGTGTTCATCGACGGGGTGTTCCAGCGCAAGGGCGCCCCTGTCTTTCAACTGCCAAAGACGTGAGTCCCCTTAACAAACGTTATTTATTTATTTATTATTGTTCCGCCGTCTGCGCGGCGGACGGGCCGCCGTCGCCCGGCTCTTTCTCGGTTTTTTGACCACGCTGGAACTCGTCGCGGCGTGACGCTGTTACGGTAGGGCATCGTAAAGCCGTCTGATGATCTTGCAATATCTGTCTGTTACCATGGAGTTTGCCTCGCTCACGAATGAAACGAGAAAGGAACCTCCTGGTAGCTCTGACTATTGAAAAGAGTGATTATGAAAAATTGAAAGGCGAAACATGACGATTGTTCTTTTAATGTTCATTTCTATTCAATAGCTTGACTCGACTAGTCTCGGGTTAATGTACTTTTTATCTTCTTCCAATTCTTAAAACTAGAAAAAAGATAAAAAGTAAAAGAAATGATGGAAAGTTAATTCAAGATTTAAAATTAATTTTAATAAAAATGGACATAAATAATTTGTTTTTATAAAAGCATGAAAAGATTCTTGTCTGATATTAGTGAGCATGTCATATATATATATAAATAATTTAGAACACTATAATGAGATACAAATTGCGTATACTTCTTCAGGCAGTAAACTTGTCTCACGATTTCTCGTTATTAACATAATAATAATTGAAATGCTGTAATTAATGATAATGCTCATTCGAAGTATCACGACGATTGACTTTGGTGGTATTGCAGATGCTCATTCAGATTTCCAAGTACAACGATAAGGCTGATGTTCCAGTCGCTTGTCGATGAGCAGGAACCGAGTAGCATTCGCGTACCCTCTCCGCCGAAGCAACGGGCGCCGCTGCCTCCTCTGCGGATAAACATCCCGGATGCCGGATATAGCAGTCCGTTCCCGTCGCCCACAGGAACGATAAGCGCCGCTAATTCGTGTCCGGCGAGTCCACGTGCTGGCCAAGGTAGAAGAAACATTTCGGCGGACCTGCAGATGGTCGCGGTGTATGCCGCTGCTGTAGCGAACGACTCGCAAGGTTCCGCTTTAGACAGGCATAATCTGGAGAGGCATGACGCCGGGCAGAGCTCCAGCAGGCAGATAAGCCCAGAGCCTGCCGACGCTCGCTACCGAGGTGGCAACAGCACGGGACCGAACGGCACAGCGCCACACTACAGTCCGCCGAAGGATGATTCGAAACCGCCGTACTCGTACGCGCAACTGATCGTCCAGGCGATCGCTTCGGCACACGATAAACAACTTACCTTGTCAGGCATCTATTCGTACATCACCAAGCACTATCCGTACTATAGGACCGCAGATAAGGGCTGGCAGAATTCTATACGGCACAATTTGTCATTGAATCGCTACTTCATCAAGGTGCCCAGGAGTCAGGAAGAACCGGGGAAAGGATCATTCTGGAAAATAGATCCTCAATCGGAGACCAAGCTCATCGAGCAAGCATTCAGACGAAGACGGCAGCGTGGCGTACCTTGTTTCCGCGCGCCGTTCGGGACGCTATCATCAAGGTAATGTCGAGAAGAATCTTGCGTTGTCTGTATCCCGGGTATCGAATCGATAAGTCGTTTAATATCATCATTTGTGATCAGCAGAAGTGCCCCAGCTTCACCATCTCACGTAGGAATTAGTGGATTAATCACTCCCGAGTGTCTAAGCAGAGAGACTTCTCCTGGGCCCGAATCTTATCCCGACAGCTCGGTACCTTCGCCGGCTGGACAGCTCGCGACAAGCCAGTCGGCGCCCGGTTCTCCTGGACATCCGTATACATCGTCCCAGACTCACAAGGGACGGCTGATGCAAACAGTGGTAACAAATGGCGTAAGTGGCGATGCCGCAGGAAGAGAAGGTAAATTTCTTTTCGTCTTTTAATTCAAAAGGTTCCTTTTTTTTTATCGTTGAGATACTTTACGGTTCGTTTGTCGAAACAGAAAAATACTTGGTGCCTGGGAACGCTGTAGAGGACCATTCTTTATCTCCAGCTGGCCAGTACAGTCCAGCTCCTGTTATTGTACAAACAACATATAATTACAGGTACGACTTGTGCTCGTAGTCACGTCACAAATCTATTTAATTCGTATGATACTCGCGACGTCATTTATTACGTCATTTATTAATTTCGCGTGAAAATTTTCTGTTTGGCAACAGTGGAAATTTTATCAGCCCCGATGCTGGCATTGGGGGTGTTAGCAAACGCGCTCATGAAGAGTCGGACAGCTCGCCAGGTTCACCGGCCCCGCTCGCGATCGTTGAGAGCCCCGAGCCTCCTGAACACCAGCCGTTGCAATCCAAACGTCAACGTATCCACGAAATGGATGATCATTGAACTGATATACTTAGCATCCTGTTACGTAGAACATTACATTTACATTATTTGCCTGTCGTCGAACACACACTGCAAACTTCATTTTATTTTAATCGCATAACCCGCTTTAGACTGCACATAATCGAGATCGAGCGTCAGTTCTATGCTTCTCGCGAGAATCGCGGGGGCAACTGTTGTGCGTACGAGGTCCGCGAAAGAAAATCAACTCACTGAGAGAAAGAACGACGAGCAGAGAGACACTTTTCCTGTCCTAGACTTCATGTTCTCGACATGATTTTCTCAACAACAGTCAATGTACATAAGATATATATACTTTATTAAATGCTTTCTCTTTATGACTTGTTAACTTCGGCAGAAGATATAGTATATATGTATATTGAGCTTATTTGATTGAAGATCATCCAAAATAGTAACAGCAGCTGTTGCGCTGACACATCAAATTGCAATAATGTGATGCGGTAACGTGTGCCATTCAGCGTTTAGCCGATATATAAAATAGACAAAGAGGAGGAGAAGAGACGCGAGAGTGTTATACAGTGTAATCCAATCGAATGGAGCGAAAGAAAAATGCGATTTCGCCGTAGCTGAATCCGCTGACCGACATCCATTTCACTCGCGTTATTTCTGTTTTTTCGTATTATCGCTTGTACCGGCTTGGCGTCGTCATCGCGACTAGTGAAGATTAACGATAGGCAAAGTGATAAGAGGAGAGCGAGAAAAATAATAGATTATTATTACAATTAAGCGCTCTTTAAGACGCTCAAACGTTTTATCTGAGGGCGAGATAAGACGCGGAATGTACTATCGGCGCGACAACGAGAAGGCCCCGATAAAGAGACAGGTGGACAAAACCGAGACGAGCTTCTGTAGCGTTTTGGCGATTTTGGTCTCTGTCAGAGATTGTTACCAGAGCCAGAAGAAACAAAATAGAGCCTTATAATGTTTTACATTATGTAATTAATATAAGGACGCGACTTTATGATGTGATGCAACCTAATTCGAGCTAATCGAGCGGCTACATACACAGGAACACATATTCCACAAGCGTGACACCTACTACTTCACGGAGAGCTCATGTGCGCGTCTCGTAACTCGGGCGGGAAGTACATCAGAGGGGAGGGGGAAAAGAAAATCTTCCGTCAAGGATTCTTTTGGGATTTTTCCGTCATCCAAGGTTCTCGCGCCGCGGCCCTTCGCGAACGTGAGTAATTGTCGCAACGGGACGGGTTCACTTGTATTCGATCATCCGTAGTAGTCTACTCGTTTTTAATGCTGGAAGAAATTGTTTCAGATAAAAAGCGAAAACGCGGAAAGGGAAGGACCGGGCCGAGAATTCAAGCGAAAGAGATGGAGAGAAAGAGAGCTTGCGGAGCGAATGTGAAAGAGGAAGCGGAGCCGCGGTCGACGATAATGATGCCAAACTCGATTATGATAAATGATTTCTCCTGCGATCGGATTTACTTTCCTCGTGCAATCGTAGTTAATCGTAACCCGCCGATCCCTCTAGAAACATCGGCGTTAGACAAGCTAAAAATAAACACAAGAAAAAAAAATAACAGGAAAAACGACACTTAGTAGCGTTAGACTTACGGCGGGGCAAGGAGGACGGGCGAGCAGGATGGAACGTAGTTATAATACGGAGAGCGGAAGGGAGCGTGGTGCAATAAAGAGGCAAACAAAAAAAAAAGAAAAGCGAAGGAAAGAAAAGGGAAGGAAAAACAAAATTTATTTTTCGCACCTTTCGCGAGAGAGCGACAAGAGCGTACGGCGTTCTATCTGAAACGTTTATTTTTCTATTAGTCGGACGCGCGCGCGTACACGAGCACAACAAAGAGGAGCGGGAGGGGAGGGGCTTTGGAAGACACTGGTAGACGGATTATACATATACACGCTGTACAGTGTTGGATACATACGTATCACGAGCGACGTATGCCACTATTATTATACATATACGTACATACGTGCGCGAGGCACGTGTATACATGGCATCGTGTGCGCGCGCACGTGCACGTGTACACGTGTGTCGCGTTATAGGATCGATACGCGTAACAGACACACGTGCGCGACATACACAACACACAAACACACTTCCCTCGATGTCACGATGTGCATGTATGTGTGCATATGTATAATAACGCAATAAAATTAATACTACATTACAAGTCATTTCGCCGTGCACGTTTACTTTTTTTTTTTTTTTCCCCCTGTATCTCCACGTGCTTTGTCTTTCCCTAACAGTTTTGAATTCCTAATTGCCTTGAGGGCCTGAGGGATTAAGGAGAAGGTGTGAAGGCTTTGAGGTTTCTGTTTTCGATTTTTGGATCTATCGTATCAGTTCTCGGTGCCTTCGTCAGTGATAACATTTTCACGCTCTCCCCTCCTTCCCCTCTCTTTCTCTCTCTCTCTCTTTTTCTTTTTTTACGGTCGGACGTTTCACGCTCGCCGCCAGATGTCTTGGCGGCACCTCCACGCGAGTCGCGTTGTTATGGCTGATTATGGCACTATGAAAATAATCGCCGTCTCCCGCGACTCGTCGCAACGGTCAATCAACAATCGCCTGACGGAGTACTTCGATCATGGATCCAGAACGGGGCGACGCTAACGTCTACGAGCTTGTCACGCAGCTGGTCAGGCACACGTTGCGGAGGAATCGCACGGAGAACGGGAGCTACGTGCCGCCCACGAGCGATGTCAAGATAGTGAGGCGTTTTCGCTCGCGGGCCTATGAGATATTGTTAAATAAGAGTAACAAGACGTACAGTCAAGGTACACTTGTATGCCTTAGGTCGACGGCATAAGATTAAATGGAAAGACAAAAAGAAACAATGTATGTATTCCTTTCAATGATAGCACTTTGTCGACCGCAATTGCAGGAAATGCAGCAGATTCCGAGATTGATCCCCTAGTAGAGATCCTGAAACATGCGTTCGTGCTCAGGCTGTCCCTGAGGCGTGTGTCGGAGGCGAAAGAATTAGAGAGTTTGATAAGCAGCTTGTATACCCAGAAGGATAACACGGATGCTGTGACTTCCACCTTACAGTTGCTGATAGAGCTGAAAAACTTCCAGACTGATGACACGGGGGCTACACTGGTACCTATTTCGCTAAAGCAGTCACATAGTTTTCAGGATTTATACTAAAGCTAATGTGAATCGAATTTTGCTTAGGATGTGTTTCACTACGGTAAAAGTAATCCCTTCTTGCCCGAGGATGTTACATCTACAAATGGTGTACCAATGTTTCAAACATATCCCATGGAATCTTTTATCTTGCCGGAGAAGTTCGAGGCGATGCTGGGCATCCGCAGAACCTGTACCAGGCAAGACACGACGGCCAATTTCGTTAGCAGAGTATCTTTTGAGGATCAGTGTGTATCAAAAGCCATTCTAGGCATCCAAACAGTTAGGTATGATCACGATACTGTATTAGTAATTCTTATTTCCTATATACATATATCTTTTAAGAATTTTTTGATATATTATTTTAGATATAATAAGGCTATTGAAATGACTCCCTGCATATCGAGCTGTACTGAGAATACAGCAAACCAATGTAATATGGTTACTCCCTTCTTAACACATGTTATGGTAAGATACTCTCACATTTTTATATATATATATATTTTTTTATGATAGGTAAATTGCATCTTTTTCTTCAGGTTGAACAAACAAATAAGATATATTTGTCTACACAAAGATTTATGTCAAATATGACTTTACCCTGCGAATGGATAAAGCCTGTAGATAATCAAAATGAGAATCATACCCTTGCTGTACCGTCGACGAATTTTACGAGCGAATCAAAAAGCAATTCTGATTCAATATGGAAAGAGATATTAATTTCTGACGGTTATATTCCCAAATTACGAACGTGGGAGTCACTCGGAGCACCAGAGTTTTCCAGGCAGTTGCTGTTTGTTACCGATCTGCCGGAGACCGCGCTGCACATAGCAAGGATAAGACAATCAAGTATTTTATCACTGCTGCCAAAGAAGGTAAAGACGACGACGCTTGCGCAAATATATCATGCAAAAATCGTTCTCTTTATGTTACAGGCAATGCATTCCATATCTCTGATGAAGGAGGTTCCGTCCGAGAAATTCTTGTCGGACGTCAAATTATTGTTATTTGGTGTAGATTCAGACTCCTTTAGATACGACGCCGTGGTACGTGGATTTAATGGAATCGCGCTAGCACAGCCGTGCACTTTGTATATTTGTATAATATTCCATGATATTCCTATTTCAGACGGGGTTCAAATTGGAGGAGAATATCACTGTGCACGGTATAAGCTGCGAGACACTGAGAATTACCTGCCAAGAGGCGATTTATTGGGGCAACAGTTTCAGATCCTTGTCGCTCCTCGTCACGCCCGATCCACAAACGGGTAAATTGCAGCAGAATGGTCTCATCTTCAAGGTGCATACAATTCTTTCACGCTACGACGTGTGTCTGTTCATCGTTTTAAATTACACATGATACAATTATAGGCAATGTGCGCCAATGTTAAAGAGCTACTCCTGTATTATCGCTCGGCGTTGCAAAGGATCCTCAACCAACGCGAG
Source organism: Tetramorium simillimum (assembly GCA_011636635.1). NCBI lineage: Eukaryota > Metazoa > Arthropoda > Insecta > Hymenoptera > Formicidae > Tetramorium > Tetramorium simillimum. The sequence continues at coordinate 7,603 of VBVQ01002876.1, forward strand.
TTTCACGGATTGTTGAGCCTGCTCAAACAAGTTCGTCCGTTGGCGCATTTAATCGTGGAAGTTGCGAAACTGTGCGGTTGTAGCGCGAATCAGTGCACCTTAGGCGGTGGTAGTGGGATTTTAACGCACATTTACAAAGAAGTGACCAAAGTCACCAATCCGAAGGTCGCGTTGGTGTTATACTCCATATTGAAGGCGTGCTGTGAAATCTATTTTCGGTGAGAAAATAAAATCTTTTTTTGATATTCTTCAACAAGAGAATGTTAACTTGAATGAATATTTACTCATCATTTTTACAGATTGTTGCAAAATTGGTTGTTTGAGGGAATGTGCGATGACATTTATGGAGAATTTATGATTCAAGCACGGTCTCACTATCTGCGAAAGAGAGGGCGTAAATTTTGGACGGAGAGTTTCGCGATTGATACCGAATCAGTACCCGGATTCTTATCCGAACTGTCAGAGTCGATACTGCAATGTGGGAAAACGTTGCGACTCTTAAAAATTTGCAGTCCAAAGGTTATTTTTCATGACCGAAGCTTATTAGCTTTCATCGAATTAATCCTGAATCAATGAAAAAAATCTTCCAATATTTGCATTTTAGAATCCCATATGCAATGTGTCTCTCAGTGCTCAACCGGAAGTCAGGGTCTGCTTGAGCGTGTCCATGCTGCGAGAGCAATTGTTTAGATGTCAGGAATACGAACGTAAAGGCGAGGCAGCATTGGGCCCAATCGTATCTCTTTTGTCCGCGATTCAGGACGAAAAGAAAGCCGAGAGGGAAACGGCTGAGCTCGTCATACGTGCGCAACTGGAAACGTTGTCGAGGCTGGATAGTAATATTCTTACATTTTTTTCTATCGCGTTCTAAGTTAAAGATGTATTTAACAATTTTGATAACTTTCCGTGATATTTCCTTTAGAGCAACGCAAAGAACTTATCGTGAAGGCTGCGCAAAGTAAACGGGAGTTGCTGCAAGAATTGAAGCATCAAGCGGAAGCAAGCGCCTTGATTAAGGAAAGGGAAAAGGCGAACGAAATACTAGCTGATAAATTATTGCTGGAACAGATTAATCGAGAGCAGGAAGAATTACGAGAGCAACAACAGGCTGAGCGGTGAGGTTTCATATTTTAAATGAAAATCACTAGAGAATAATCGCAATCGCCGCTGATTCTTCTAAACATTTATAGCATTAATTATTTTGTTTGTTTCAGGGAAAATCTTATAAACTATTACGACAGATTAACCGCTGATATAGAGAGCAATCGTGCGCGATCTATCTGGCGAAAAACGAGAATGAGTCATTTCGAAAGACGAGTGGAATTTTTGAAATCTATAAAAAAACTCGATAGAGAAATATCGGAAAATGCAACTACGCTAAATTCTGTTGAAAATATGGTCGTTGATATTGATAAACAAAATAAAAATACCACGTCCGAGATCGAAGCTGTGTCCAGCCAAGATGAAAATAGCAACTTTGCGGAAAACGAACTATTGGACGTAGCTACGTCAGACATTTCTGATCAGAGTAATTCTAAAGAAAATCTGTTGGCCGGCGAATGCGTGGGCTCGGATGTCTCGCCTATCGAAGATTGTGAGCCTAAGAAAGATATTATACCAGAAAATGAAATTACAAGTAAGGATTCCCTCACGACAGCAGAAACACAGGACGTACCACTAAAGTACAAGGTCTACAAGAAGAATAACGAGAGGAGCAACCTGCAGGATTTTCTGCGTGACGAAGAAATGAAAAGTATCAAAACTATAATGAATAGTGACGATAAAAAGACAAGTGCGCTCAATACTCATTTAAATAAAATCTTGGAAACCGACGAGGTGACCGAGAGAATTATTGGTGCTATTAATAGGCCTAAGTCCTTAGCTATCAAGAGGATAGACAATATGACCATTGCACAAAGCAACAAACTTAAAGTCTTGATGCAGGAGTATGGTATGACTCCGAATAACAATGAGCTCAGTACGATACTCGCGGAGAATCAAGGAATTATTGATCGCGCAAATACAAACGGCAATAACCAGGTATTAACTGATATCAGCGAATCAAGTTCGGGTAGTACGAAGGAAAACGTGAACAATAACGTCTTGTCAACAATCAATATCAAATTGCCGGAAGAAACGGCGAACGTGCCTACAAACGACGAAGAGTATTCGAATAAGAGTAACGATGCAAATAATGAAGCGCACCAGCCGACATCGAATAGTACGCAGCAGCAAAATAACGTAGATACACCAATGTCGTGCACGACCGATAATTTCACCACAGCATCGATCCACACGCCTTTGTCGCAGATACCAAACAGCGACGATATTATATTCGCTTTAAACGCCGGTCAGGAGGTCTCGTCCTTATCCGACGACATGAAGTCGATCACGGAAGAGACGTGCTTCGAGTCTCCGATGAGCAGTCATTTCAAGCTGCCGAATCTGTTCGGTGCTAATCTCGACGTGAAACCGTCGGCCGCATCCTCGTCCCTGACCATCGCCGACGTCGAGATAATCGACCATACGTCCCTCCAAGTGTACTTGGAAAAATCCATCATCATTCCCCTGCAGATACAAACCCGGCTGGTTAACAACGCGATCATTAAGTACCTGGTGAACGAACACAACTTGCTTTCGCATTTGCACAGTCTACGCAGTTATTACTTTCTATTGAACGGCGAATTCGCAAAGAGTCTGACGGACTCGCTTTATTCGCGGCTTTACGCGATATCCGCGCCGATCGAACTCTTTAATTCCGCCACCCTCACGAATCTCCTGGAGAAAGCGCTGATGAATTCGTTTAGCAATAATTACGCCAATTCGGAACTTTTGAGTCTTTCCGCCGTTGACAAACCATGCCAGTTATATGTAAGCATAATTATTTGTTTTTCAGTTATTACGATGATACCTGCTCCGATATTAATAATAAAGTTTTTTTTACAGATTACAGATCCGAATATCTTAGAATGTCTTTGCCTCAATTACAAGATATCATGGCCGTTGAATATTATCTTGGATGACACGATGATGCTGCAATACAGTAAAGTATTCAAGTTTTTAATAATGATTGGCAGAGTGTCCTGGGTACTACAGGAAGACTTTAATATAATGAAGAGAATGGAGCGTAGCGTAGTTAATTCTGAGCAGTATCACAAGGTAATTATATCTATAATAGAGCTATCGAGGAAACCTTAAGAAACGTTGTTCTTATTGATTTTGTCCGTTTGCGAATGCAGTTGCAGTTATACAGGCACTCCATGACACAGTTCACGAATGCTCTTCACAATTATTTAACGTGCAGCGTGTTGCACGCGAGTTGGAACGAATTCGAAAAGGATCTGCAGAATTCCCGAACAATAGATGAGATCTATCTCTCGCATATGAACTATATTAAAAGGATACTTTCAAGGTAGTCTCCGGCATACGATCGATTTTCCTCGAGTCCGCACACGCATAACTCACAGAGTTCCGATTTCAGGTGTATGCTCAACACGCGCGGAGAAAAGATGCGCGTCTGCTTGATTCACGTCTTTAAAATCATACTAAAGTTTCACAATCGTCTGAGATCACAAGCCTGGACCGTCAGCAGCGCGGGTCAGTACGGCCATCCGAATTTCAAGAGTTTGGAGCAGATGTACAAGTCGTTTTGCGAGTGGCGGACGTACATGGCACACATCGCGCACAAATTGGCCACTAGCGGGTACCAGCCGCATCTAACACATTTTCTCAATGCTTTGAATATAAATCACATGTACGACTTAACGACAAAGCAACAACAGCACTGTGATTAAATTCCGTCGTGTCTTCTTTTATGATTGATGTACGTTGAATGTAAAAGAATGTCAGTAAGTATCGAGTAGGTATCGGGATTCATTAAAAAGTAATTTAATTTTCGAAAAAAAAAAACGATGCTTTTTTTTATATTTGTTTATTTAGCAAAATGAGCGATAATTAAGAAATAACTAACCACTATGCTTACATGGATACCGATGATACATTCGCCACGTCGAGTACCTTGACGCAACGTCCGCAGAGACCGTTTTTATCTAACTCAGGATGCCTCCTGCACCTTTGGCAAAGCACTTTTTCAATATTATGCAACTCAACTTGTGTCTCGGTTACCGTGGGCGATTCCACTAATGTAACTGATGAGAGTTGCAAAATATCGCATAATTCTGACGTAGAGGATTCCCGATCTTTTTGAAGCATCTGCAAAACATATGACTTTTAGTAATCACATTTGATTATTATTACGAATTAGAACTAATAATTTACGATTTATAAAAAGTTTCTCACCAAAAGCGATTCATAGTCGTTACTCGAAGCCGTTATGGTGCCCGACAATTCCCACGTGTTACGATCAGCCAATGTGTTCACTTTGCCTCTCAAATTTAAAGCAGTCTCTATGTGTCTAGCGATTTCTGGTTGATACCAAGTTTCCGATACTTTATATTCAGTATGATGCAATGGCACTGACGCTGTAAATAATATGCGAACGGTAATACAATGTGGAAAACGCTTTCTTGTCAAATCGCTTACCCAAGTTTTCAGGGTGGTACAGCCACACTTCTTCCGCCAAATGTGGAACGATCGGTGCGATGGATCTCCCAAACACAGTCAGGGTCGCGCGCGTTACCTCTACCGCGGCCAGACGCGTCGGGGACGCCGTTTCGTCGCAGTAAAGTCTGTCTTTGATCAAGTGGCAGTATACCGGCGACACGGTGTTTGCCAGGAAATTCGTTACCAATTTACACACGTTATGATACAAATAATTGTCATATAAGTTTTGAATCTGAAAATAGAGAATCGATATCATGAATAATGTGGATGCTTAATATAAATTTACAGCTTACCTTACCTCTTTGTTATATTGATGCAGGGCATGTAGCATATATCTGTCAAGATAGAGGTACTCCGGTTCGACTGTGATTCCCTCGTTGTACGGATGTAAAACGCCTAACAGGAATCGCAAGACTAAGCGTAATTTTTGTACAGTTTCGTGACTTTCACGCAACAACGCGGCTGTGACCGGCACCTGGCTGTGTTGGCATCCGTGGCTGGCCACCCACCACCTATCAGTTTTCTTTTGTTAACTTTTATTTCCAGCGAAATATTCGCGATCGAATCAGCGAATATTTTTAACCGACCTTAAAGTATCTACACCATATGCCGGATCTTTATTGAGGTTCTCTCCACCTTTGGTAATTATCTCAGGATTTATGACGTTCCCAACTGATTTCGACATTTTCGAGGCTTTTGCGTCCACAGCGAATCCGTGCACGAATAGCGCGCTTTGAAAAGAATAATATGAATATATAAATATGTATGAGAGCCGGTATTTCATTTCACGTTGCGTAAACTACCTGTAAGGAGAACGTTCTTGGAGAGCAATGGATGTTAGTAATGATGACTGAAACCAACCGCGAAATTGATCCATTCCTTCTAAATACAAATCCGCTTTATGTTCCGGCAAAACGGCCGACCACGAGAGACCGCTATCCAACCAGATATCCATGATATCCTTCAAGAAATGTAGTCATTCATTTTGCAGTCATGCATTACTGACATTCGAGATTTCCATTAAAAGAGATTATTAGTTTTCTACATACGGTCCCCTTCTCCAAATCGTTTATATTGTCGTTCAGTTCCTGCCGAAGTTCGCGACCGATTAATTTCTCGGTCGACAGCTCCCACCAATAGTCGGTACCGTGTCGTTCCATCAGTCTGCACAATCTCTCGATCCATTTTCTACAATATGAAAGCATGGGTAATTCTATATCGCGAAATTTATTAATTTAATTATATTGCCGATCAGCAAAGTCACCTGCTTGTATACGTATCACCGGTTTTTTTATTGAGCAACACTGGTATCGGCGTCCCCCAGGACCGTTGTCGCGAAATACACCAGTACGGTCGTTGCTTGACTTGCGTGATCAACGCGTTCAGATACGACGTCTGGTTTTGCTCCGGATATATCTTTACATTCGCGATGCTGTCCTTGCGTAAAAAAGACATAAGCACACGAGTAATGAATGCGTAGTAACATGCATGTTTCAGAAAGACCCGGCTGACTTACAATCGCCTTCTCCTTGATAGACGTTATGTCTATGAACCATTGGTGACTCGCGCGGATGATCACGGGCTTCTTGGTTCGCCAGTCGTACGGATAGCTGTGCTTAATCATATCAGTATGTAACACATCTTCACTAATACGTTGCAAGATCTTATTAGCGCCGTCGTTTAGGACATTCAAGCCGGAGAACTCGTCGCCCGCTTCCTTGGTAAAACATCCGTCGTCGTCTATCAAAGATAACTATAACAATTACGCGAAATGACCTGTTAAAATCGTACAATGCAACTGACTAGAATATAAATTACATTATCACCGATGAAAGATGGCTTACTACTGGTATATTATTCTCAATTGCAATGAGAAAATCCTCGTGACCGTGTGCGGGAGCTGTGTGAACTAACCCAGTACCGACACTAGTTGTAACGTGAGGCCCAGGTAAGAATGGTAAACGTTGTTTGGTAATGGGATGAAGATACTTGGCGTCGCCCAATTCTTGCCCTGTTAATAATTATTTTTTATTTATTACCCAGTTGCTAAACGTTTATGAGTTAAAGTACTTAAATGTGACCAAATATTACCTGTTACGGTTGTAATTAATTTTAACGGACCAAGCTTCTGGTCAATATTTGCTAAGCACTCTTGCGCGAGAATATACAGATTTTTCGAATTGTCTTCCACAATGCAGTATACAATATTATCGGAGAAAGCTATAGCTTGATTAGCCATCAATGACCACGGCGTAGTGGTCCAGATAAGGGCATAGAGTGGTTTGTTCTCCAAGTCTTTTAATTTCGAAGCTAACCCATGTGTGTCAATTCGCATGCGAACAATAACACTTTTGCTCTCGTGAGACTCGTTGTATTCCAATTCCGATTCTGCTAATGCTGTTCTATGATTATCGAAAAGAAAACAATTTAATGACTGAAGGAATCTTCTCAGAATCGATCGACTTACAAATATTTCTAAATTGTACCTGGAGGACGGTGACCAGTGCACTGGTTTGAAGGCTCTGAATACAAGTCCCTTGTCGTGTAGATTTATAAATTGCTGCATCTGGTTCTTCACGTATGAGGTATGATTCGTAAAGTAACATCCCGATTCATTCCAGTCAGCCATAATGCCCCACGACGTAAAAGCTTGTTGTTGCTTCGCTATAGCGTCGCTCGCGTATCTTCTAGCTGCAAAACGGCATATTTTAAGAGATACCGCGTCTCGCGACGTTTATGTTACAATGTACCTTTGCGTCGAATCTCCAAGGGATTATCATCTTTTACATCACTAAGCACTTTCTGTTCAATTGGCAAACCGTGACAATCCCAGCCTGGAACGTAATGCACCCTTTTGCCTGTTATAATCTTGCTTCTTAAGGTAATATCCTTAAGGACCTAAGTGAACAAAAATAATTCCTAAATATCAGTGTAACAAAAGCATGTATCTAAAATTCTTTACTAAGACAAACCTTGTTAATAGCATGACCCATGTGCGGCTCTCCATTCGCATAGGGCGGCCCATCGTGCAAAACAAAATCCGGCCCTTCAAGGTTCTTCCTCTGCCAGTTGTATAATTCCAAGAAGCCGCATTTCTACAGTAAAAATGTGGGAAGATTGTAGCATGAAAATTACAAAAACGCTTTGTATAATGAAATCATTAAACATGCACAGAATTTACATTGATCATGAAGCATTTGAATTGTAAATCATGTTAGGTACAAAATTCTATTTAAAGATAATATAAGGCGTAACGGTATGCATTCGTGATCTTGTCGTAGATAAATATTCCACTTTGGAGAATGGGAAAACAAATAGATGGACAAAGAATCCACCTCTAGCAAGTAACTGTCCATCTCCACGCGTTTCTTGCCGCCAAGTCGAGCCGGGAAATTGGTCTGCGGTAGCAGCACGGTTTTCGTGTAGCTCTGTTTCGCGGCGCTCGTCATGCCCCTCAGCCACATCGCGCGGCAGAATTCCGCGTAGGTCCGCGGCGCGCACCCGATCGTCTTCAACAGTCGCCTCATCCTCGCGCTAAGAACGGACATTATTTGAATACAAAAAAAGGACACTACGTTTCTGCTTCTTATCCTCTAACCTCAGCCGCTTCAGCCTGTTACGCCATTTTTAAATGCCACAATTCCGTCGATTTCGCACGCATGTGCATTACACGAGTCCGTTTTAAATGCGGCCCGCTATCGACGTCGCGAGCTATCGATATTTCCACCACGAGATTTTCAAATCCTCCTCTCGACACTTTCGTTATTTATATATTTGTATTTCTGTTATCCTTAATAAAGTCGAGAAGAAGTCTTGTCTTGTCTTTGGCAGTATTTAAATATATTAGAAGAATTTGTTGAATAATTGATATTGTTGTTTGAAAATTATTTTAGAAGTCGTGATTAATAATTTATAAGTGTAAAATTGAATTCAAATCAAAATGTAGTCCTATAAATAATACAACAATGTCTATATAATTAAGTGTTTATAAATGTTCTGCGTGTGTCATATTAACATTTGTTAAATTTATATCATTTTCCTTCAACCATCACTCTGAGAAAATATCCGCAGTACGTTATATTTTACATATATTTACGAAAGGATTAAACTGAATTTTTAATTTAATTTTAAATTTTAAACATCGTCATCCATTTGTTAAAAAAAACCGTTATTACGCAAACAATATATGTATAATTCTTATATTATGTATAAATATATATTTATACGTTTTGATATTTTCTTTTTAAAACGTTAATATAAACTTCGTGATGAAGAGCGCAATAAATAAATAAATATACGATTCATTTTTTTTGCGTAGAAAGAAGTAAAGAAAATTCACGGTATCTCGTTAACAAAATCAGGAAAGACGGAGGAGATGAGAAATTAATTATTGAATTTTACGAGATCTCCTTCACAAACGAAAAGAGGATCGATAAAAAGTTGGTGACGAGTTGTCTTTGTCGCAGTCGGCATTATTTACGGCGTTTTTCACTTTTTAATGTGAAAATGTGATAAATACAATTCGCTAGCGACTTGATATGCGAGAGTGACATGTAATTTGGTTCAAAATCTGACTTTCTGCAATCACTTGACATTCCGCCAATTTTCATTATTGTAAGTGAATACTGCAAATCGTATTTTTCGCGAAAAGCATGTATAAGTTTAACTTGTGTGGCAGCCAGCTTAGATATGCGTACGACACTTGCATTCACTTTACCGAAGCATATACTTCGTTACCCAATCGGATTTTATCGAGATAGATTTTATCGAGATAGATTTCTTCGTTATTAACTTACACGTACGAAGATATCTTTGCGCACATTTTTCATGCGACAACACCGATCAGATGTTGATATAATGGCATTGAATTGCGCAAGGCAATAAGAGATTACATCAACATAATAAAGAAATACAATGACACATACGATTTTGACAATCGCGTTAAGTTTACAGGCATTCTTTTTCATTCTCCTTCTTATCGTTCGCGATCAGGGCACGAATATAAAATCGTCTTTTATATCTTATCGTGAGAGTGTCGACGGAATTTCCGATCGGCAAAAATTTGAACAGCTCGATATCTTTTGCAGTATGTCTTGCGGTATGCTTTCGATACTGGTCGCTTCTGAAGAAGATTGTTCGCAAGAAATTCAACGATCGCGATCTCTACACGGTTTGTAGTTACGCTCTTGGATCATATATTTTTTTATCGTATCTTATACTTATATCTTTGATATAAGTATCTTATACTTACATCTTTGATATAAGTAGAACGTCGGTGACTGTGCTCAGTACCACGATATCACGATTTAAAGAAAGCTCTTGGTATTATGTCATAAGTAAAATCTGTCATTCTGAATTATGTCTGAAATTGTACAAGATTTATATAAATTATACGTTTTATAATTTTCTCATGACACGCTTAAATTGACATAGATTTTATGAGTTTTAATTAGTAATATGAAATTTAGGTTCGTGTATTAGAAAGAAATGAAGAAAATTCGCGCTGTCTCGTTAACATCAAGAGGAGAATAAAAGAAGTTAAAAAACCAACTGTTGAATCTCATTAGATTTCCTTTGTGAGCAGAGAAATCGATAACGAATTACCGTCACTAACGTGATGAGTTATATCTTTGTCGCATTCAACGTTTATAATGTTTTTTATTTATGTACCAGAAAAAAAGTAATAAATATTACTTGCGGGAGATATTTTCATCCTAATTGTATATTTGCGATAGTGATACGAAATTTGGCATAAAATTTAATTTCTTATAATTTATTATAGTTTTTCAGATATTAGAGATTCTTTTTCGTGAAAAACGTAAATAGATTTAATAATGTGTCCGTAGCGGATAGGATATTCTTAATCAAGTAATTAGGACATGTGCCAATATAGTCGGGCTAAATTTTCTGTGCCTAACAATATTAGGATCTTCTTAACCGAAGAACCCATGAGATATAAGAAACTACTACAGTAGTTACTACTTAAACACGCTCAATTTTTTTCAAATCATTCACATTTCAGCGAAATAAATATCTTTAGTATCATGTTATAAATATCTTTACAAATCTTTTTCGTATATTTTGAAGATGAGAATTTTAAACGAACCCTTTGGTTGCATAAGGAAATAAGGAATTTTGTCAGCTTATTAAAATAAAGGAAACACTGACACTTATGAATCCAGTAATTGCGTTCATTAAGCTTCTTAGCGTAACAAGCGTTCTTTTCCTTCTTGTTCTTATCACTTATGACAAAGACATTAATATAACATTATCCTTTATTGGGAAAATATCGTTGAAATTGATGATCGGAGAAGGTAATTGAATAGTTTTGCGTCATTCGCGGCATGCTTTTACCGTTGATCGCTTCTACAAAAAAAGAGTTGTCTTTTATGGATTTGATAATGAATATCTTAGATATTTTACAATATGTTCAGAAGTACAATTGTATTATATACAATTCCTCGATTCCGTCATATTCATATATGATTCGATACAAGTACTCTAAAAGGAAATAACAATGGATGTGATATATCAAATATGAGGATACTGCTGGTTTTGTCGAATGTTAGCTAAAAAACGCTCGAATAAACAAATGAAGAGAATGAGACAATTATATCCGTTCCTCGAATCCATCCAGGATAGCAGATATTGACGAATAGTGGAAAAGTCTAATAATATATTTGAAAACATTGAGAGAAAGATATGATATTTAAATGAAAATATCACATATGATTCGGACGAAGATTTATTTCACCTGATCTCGAAGAGCTGCTGTATAAAATTATCGGTAAAATTTATTCTGCAAATTTCGATATTATTATTATGTTCTAGAGTCTTATATTCTTATTTCTTAGATACTGCTGTACATAGTTATCTGCTGGAAACTTTAATTACCTCTTATTATGTTTTACAGATTTTTATCCACATGAATTATAATTACTGCATGCATTAAGCGTGTTACGTCTAAACCTAGACATTATTTGTGCAATTATGCAGATTTTTTCGTAGGAAAGTTCACGAATAATAATAGAGATGGATACGCATTCATTATTAAACAACACAGACTTATCAACAAACTTATTAATCAGCTCTTAAATAAACTCAAGTCCCATAATTTCCTCATCAAGATAAACAATTTGAATTACAACAGAGTGAGAGTTGAATAATAACAATATGAAAATTAACAATATGAACGTATATGTAAACACGAAAGTAAATATAAACATTATATATAAAGATAATTTTATTACAACTAATATGCGAGCCATGAAAAAAATAGTCTTTTGTATAATATACTTTGTATAATCAAGAGACACACTGGTGTCTCGTGCCAAGTATACAGCTATACGTATATTCTATACGTTAATTAATTAAACATAAAAATGCATTTGTGAAATTAAAAGCAATAATATTAATATTTTAACATTTCATTGATAATATTAATATTTATTATTAATAATGTCAATTAACATTAATAGTATTTAACTAATAATATTAATTAATATTAATTTGATTGATAAATCATAGATAATTGAAATAAAAAATAACAAAACAATAATAAAAAGTTAATCGAAGAATATTAGTGCTATTAAATGTGCCCTTTTTATTAATCTCGTTAGAAATCTATCAAAGCTCACGAAAATCTGCGAGAATCGCGATGCTCTCCAGAAATGTTAGTCCAAAATTTATCTATTAATAAATAATAATGTTTTGCACCAGAAAAATAACTGTTTTCCATCATGAATAAAGCTGTGACACGCAAAGTTAATATTTATTGCCTTGCAACAATAAGTCACTTTTCGTTTGTAATCATCGGGGAATGCAATTTTTGCCGTAGTAACGACGACGCTCCCTAGACATCTTTTAACGCCGAATGAAAAGTTGTGTCTGTTGTTTTTGCATTTATACGCTAAGTAGATGTACCGCAGGCAGATATTACAAACTCTATTATTTCGCCCTCTGAAATTTTGTTCTCAAATTACATCCGAGTTACAAATCGCGTTATACGTATTCTTACATTAAAAAGTTTCGACGAATTTCGAGCTAACGAGAGATTCGACGAGGGAAAAAAACATTCGGGGCGGGATTCGACGGGTTTCTCTCGTGTATTTCTCTCGTATACATCAGCCCACCCCAGGTGAGTTCGGGCGAGCGCAAGAAATTTCTCTTGATTTTCAGCGGGCGTAATTAAGCGCGCGCGCCACGCCGAGCTGACGCGACACGGACAATAGATGAGCCGGGCGGGTAGCCTTAATTAAATGGTAAAGGCGGCCGATTAGTTGGCAAACTCGCGATAGTGGAAATTTATTATATCCAATGCAGCCCGCGGGGCTCTCACGCGCGCGCTCCGCCGCCGTCTTTCGTGCCGGAGCGCCCTACACCGCACCCCCGTCGCGCACGACCCCCGTCTTCCGCGCAGGCAGACCGGCGGGCCGGGGGTTGGTTTGTCGCGCATAAATCCTGCCGCTCTCCAGATGGGATAAACGCCGCCGCGCGACGATCAGATAGATGCTTAATGCAATTATACGCCTCGGAAGGAGCACCGATACCGAGTTTTCGCGAGATTACGCGCGGCCAAGCTCGGTCGCGTCGTCGAGGCGTAATTTTCCGTTGTCCGAGGGACGACGCGCGCCCTTGGGTTTTCCGTAACTGCTGGCGCGATTATACAAATAGATTAGATTATCTTTGGCCGGTATTCATAGTCAGTTCTTATTTCAAGACCGTCTTAAGTAATGTCTTAAGATGCTAATACGGCTCTGTGATTGCACTGTTAAACTCGTAGTCAAATTATACTCAATTTGAGTCACTTTTAACTATTCCATAGGCTCCTACTCAATAATTCATTAATTTTTACTAAAAGGAAGATAAAATTTCGACTAACATGGAAGTTAAATTAGATAAATTAACAGCATATTGAGTAAGGCTTACTCAATTATGCCGCTAATTTTATCTTAAAGTTTTAATCAAATTAATCGAATATTGAGTAGGAGCAGTGGCAACCCATATACTGCTCCTACTCAATAATTCATTAATTTTGACTAACGTGGAAGTTAAATTAGATGAATTAACAACATATTGAATAAGGCTTACTCAATATGTTGCTAATTTTATCTTATAGTTTTAGTCAAATTAACCGAATATTGAGTAAAAGCAATGGCAACCCATAGGAGTTTACAGTGTAGTTTAGAATCACACAAGACTGTACTTAAGATGATCTTAAATATAAGAACCGACTATGAATAACGGCCTTTGTCTCTTTCGGGAGGAAACGGCGCGGGGAGATGAGGAGGGCAGCGCGATAATATGGATATACATGTAAAATAGGCTGCAGTTACGAGACTTAATTGAAACTGTTACATTATATTTTCCGTCGGGTGTTGAGAAAAGGATATTACGGACCGGCGCCGGGTCGGCCGGTCGCCGCGGGGAGAACGAAGATCAATTCGCGCACTTCTCGCGCAGACGGCTGATTACCCGCATCCTGATTATCGAACCTAACCAGGGAACACAAGCCTGCCCGCCGCAAACAAGCCCGTCCGTGTTCGCGCTGTGTCGGCCGAAACTGTGGTGGTCACAGGATGGAACACAGAATGTGCCTCGTCCAGCGCGGCAAAGGGCATGGGCATGAATATACCCCCCGCCCGGTTGACGAGCTTCTCACAGTTCGTTTAACGGGAGCAGCGATCTTTTTCGGTAAACCGATTAGAGGACCGTCTGGGAATCAGTTTAAATCGATTAGCGCTGCTCCTGCGGCGACCGTTGTCATCCTCCGCATTTAGCGTACGAGTGCTCGGCCCCGGAGGTCCGAAGATACACCGCCGCGTACGGAATCGCGGCGCGCACATATTTGCAGATTAATCCGAATCCAATTCTCTCGGATTTTCGCGAAGAAGCGCTCTCTCTCCCCCCCGACCAACGCTGTTGCACCGAACTCCACGATTATGCGCGATCGATAAGGGGGGGCGCGCAGGGGGGAGGATGGGAG
>VBVQ01002877.1:0-22142 GCA_011636635.1 Tetramorium simillimum
TATATATATATATATATATGAATGTACGCTATATATCATCTATACGCTATATATCATCTGGCGCGATACATAACTTGAGGAAATAGAATTTCGCGTCTATTCCGCCTGGACAAAGGATATCTCTTCTCTGTATTTTTCGAAAACTCAGATTCAAACTACGACCTACGCCCGCGCCCCAAATTCGACAAAACCAACGGATTTCCGCTACCGAGAATTTCTGAACGAAACCATTTTATCTGTTCTACCATTATACCGTCTGTTCTGATGGATAAATAGTTCTCTTTAGATTCTCCATAGCAAATATACGAAACAATAAATTTATCGGCATCGTTCTCTACCGAGTTCTCTACGCTGTCCAATATCTTTGTTTTTATACGAAACTTAAAAATTTTGATGTTGGAAGCTAAGAAAATTTGCGATTGCTGCAAGATTATCTATGATGATATAGTTATACAATATTAAATATTAAATGATCCTATCCGAAGCATAGATAGATAATGGAAATCTTCAGTTTCAATTAATTTTATAAGCAAAATTTAATCAAACCAGAATTTAATATTAAGTTTAAATTTAAATTAAATAAATTTTATTAATAAAATTATATGGCACATCATAGCTGATATGTACACCGTGTGCTCCAGTTATTCCGTTTTCTTTCCTAAAGCTAGGACACCCCCCTCTCCAACTCGCACTGAAGCGCAGTCCCAGTTTTGGGAAAGGGGTGATAAAGGTGGATGATGTGGGCTGGGCGTCAACGGGAAGAAACTGGAAGTTAAAACGTCGAGCGTCGTAAATTCCGTCGTTCTAAGGCCAAGAAATCGAAAACTATTTCGCCACGCCCCATAGATTACATTGTGAAACTCAAAGCAACGCGAGAAAGGGGAAAAGGGTAAGGAAGAAGGAGAGAGAGAGAGAGAGAGAGATGAGGAGAGATCGAAGTTGGTGCTGCTTCCCGGAGGTGGAAAACGAACGCAAATAAACGACCGTCCGGAAGTTATTGGTGACCCTTCTCGATGGTGCGCGTTGTAGCGCCTGCGTCTAACTCGCAGTTTATTAAGTGCGACACTTCTTCGCTGCCGCGCGCGCTGGACGAGCGAGACTGGAGAGTTTTCTTTGAAAGTCCATGCATCACCGGCGCGTGTTCTACTTTCCTACAGAAAAGCCGCTGGCATTCAGGAAACGGTACGCACGATTGACCCGCGACGAATCCCAAATCTACTTGATTGCCGTAACGAAGTTCCGTCGCATTCATTCCGTTCGGGAAGGCGATTGAAAGCGGTACAATTTCCGTCGATTCGAGAGGAGACGCGAAGAGAGAATTAACGCGTATCTTCTTTCATTTTCCTCTCTTTATAGACTCTCAATTAAAAAGTGATAGTTCAATACGATAAAAAGAATCTCTGAGTCACAATATAAATAACAAGTTGCTCGTTGCTTTTCTGATAACTTTTCGGTCACTGATTTTTCATTATTAAAGTTTTCATTAATTTCCGTTAACTTTAGCTTTCTGTCAATAATCTTTGCCCTCGCATTTTACAGTTAAATTATTTTGATATCTATAGCTTTGATTTTAAAGGATCAATATAATGATAGATACAACTTTTAGTACCAACTTATCAGATCAATCTTCTCGTCGTTATTCTCACTCATATGTCAATGTAACTTTATTCTTGATAACGAAACGAACACGATATAATAGTACAAATGAGAGGGAACTATCTGGTTGGGAAATTTCATTTGTAATCTCTAACATACAACGCTTAAATAACTAAAACAGCTAACAAAGCTTCGCAGTCGGAGCGAGTTTTATCACGATACTGACAAGTGACATAGTTCACGAATTACAAAACTGGAGTTTCTAAATAACAAGTATTCAAGCATCGGCACGAGGAAGAGAAAGTCCGAAATTCTTCATGTTTAAAAAATTAAACTAGACATAAAGTCAATCAAGTGCTTATTACTTTTTTTTTCACAAAAGAGTGCAGAAGAGAAAGAGAAAAGGAAGAAATATAAGTTTTTGTTTCTTATTCACATTATTCATTTATTATACCGTAATGCTACATTTCATTTCATATTTCTTTATCAACTTCGTAATTCGTAAAGTATTATACTCTTTAGTCACCGTAGGCTTTCCTCTGTTTACATGAATTTATTGTCGGAACTTAAAGGCGATGTAACGTTCGCGAACGTAACGTTTGAATTCGCGCGAAACATTTAGCGCGAAAATCCAACCAGTCCTTCTCTTCGATTCAAACAAACGCACGTTGTTTGCTGTGAAATCGGTACGATATTGTTCACAAGAGACGTCGTAACGACGTAATCGCTCAGATAGTATAGATCGCACGCGAAAATGTACGCCAGCAGCTAGTGAAAAATCACGTTATTATCTACCTAGAGCGGCGAAACAGTGGCCGTGCGTGCGTTCGGTGACAAATCGCGGTACCATAAAACGAACGAATATCGCCCGTTATCTTGACAAACTTACTTGGCTATATCTATTCTGAAAAATTGATTTTGACCTTAGGACCAGATTGCTAAAAATCTAACCAAGATAAAAAATATATGCTGTTTTGATACTTTTACTCTTGTCTATATATTGCAAGGATTCGCGTATGACAGAAATGGTTATCAATATCAAGTTTAGCACGAGAACAACTAGATTTATTTGTAAGAATTATTAATAAGTCACTTTCCTATATATTTTAAAAACATTTATTATATAACGTATCGAAAATAAAAATTTCAAGCTTTTTTAAAATAAAAATAGTGCTAAAATAAATTCGAATGAACAAGATACCTAAGACAAGAACATAAAGAAAACTCTGCTGCCATTCTCTTTTAAAGTATATATTGCCACCTGTAGAACACGCATTTCACAATCGCTCTATCAACGTACAATCTTCAAAAGATTCTGAAACTTTTTCAAGACTATCATGTCCTAAGAACTTAGAAAGTGTCTATAAAGAATGTCGGTATTTTCCGTATGATCCACTAAAACAATTGAGATTCCACGCACAAAAGTTTTAAGAAATAAATGAACAAACTAGTTTTCTCCAAAGAATGAAAATAAATTATATGACAATGTCTCTCTCTCTCTTTCTTTCTTTCTTTTTAATCAAATATTCTTGTATATCTAATCATATATAAATTATACTAAATTAACTGTAAAATGTATAGAACTAGGATAAAAGTTATACTTGGTCGATGTCAGTAGTTCCTCGCGTGTAATACGTTAGCGATCGTGCAAAGGCGTCATAACGCATTTTCCTCTCTGTTGTTCCATAAATTTCTACATTTAGAATTCTAGGTGGTTGATTTATGAGTCCTTCTACAACGGCGAAGTACATCCGAGAGAGTTTCTCGGATCCGAAATTATGCAATAATTATACGTTGATTAAAGAAGATTCGCGCTGTTAAAGCTTTCTCGACCATCGTAGTCGCATTGCAACACGAATGCTAACGAAGATGTTACTTAGGAATAAGGAATAGCAATTTCAGAGAAATGCACGCGTGTTATCTTTACGCATTTTGCTTCACATTTAATCACAGAGGAATATTAAAAGCAGTACTTAAAACACGGAAGCGAAACAGAATTCAACATTGAAAATTTAGACATAAACATTTATAAATTTTCCATTTGTTTTACCGGACTCATCGACGAAGTAACACCAAGAGATAATACCAAGTGTGTGAATAGATTCATAAAATATTTTAAATTGCGCGAGGTAAATTGTGGGAATAGTAAAAGTATCCATTACAAGATAAGGCGAATGATAAACGAGCAGAAGCGTCGCTTTCTTTGCGAGAAAACTGCTTTCTTGGAGAGATACTTCCAGGCGCGATACATTTTGCGAATCGTTAGTTTGCAACAAGAGTCTCGAAGAGATCAGATAACTTTCTCGTGACGCTTCATCACCAAGACAGAAGTCTTGGAGAAGACGTGAAGAGCCGTGTATAGGGTCAACGGGAAGTTGATGACGCGGATCTACGAAACAGGTCTATTAAATGAGCTCGAGCGAAACGGATGGAGGCAGCGAAATAAGCTAACCCGAACATATGACATCGCCGTCTGCCTCCAATATCAAGGCAACGCGTCATCAACGTGAAAAGCAGCTGACCGTAAAAGACAATAAGAAGTATCAACGTATCACCAATAACATCGGCGGAAATCAGAAGAGATATGAGACAACTAAGAAACAAGAAAAAAAAAGTACATGTCAGAGGGGAAAAAAGGACAAAATGTAACATGTATTTTGATTTAAAAATATATAAAAGTGCGACAACCGGAAAATTTTATGTTTTTCAATTCTAAAATTCCAAAACTTATCGATTAAATTCCCGCGATACTCTCAAAAAGCTACATTCGCTTATTTACGTACGCTAGCGATGCAGGAAACTTTATACTCTGCGTATTTATTTTAATAATTTTTACTTTACTGTTTGTCTTTAGTTTGCCTTTTCTATTATGTAAAAGATATATTCAGGTCACTCCTCGGAATCTACAAACTAACTGCGCCACAAAGGCGAAATGAACGGAAACCCTCACTTCAGACCCCTCATTGCTATAGGGTACGTTTCTCCTTTGTTTACGAGCAGAATCGCGAAAGGATCAAATAACTTTCTCCGGGTTCCTCATCACATAGCCCGCAGTGATCAAGGAAAAGAACGAACGTTTCGCTGACAGTCTGCAAGTTGAATTTCCCACCGAGAAGAAAATAAAAACTCTTTAAGTGACGAAGAACTGCAAGCTATGAATATCGCGACGATGATATTGCAGGTCGCCGTAAATTCAGTTTCGTTCGAGATGCTTGTCAACTTGTAAGACGTAACATAATTTTGTTCGTTTAGGATAACGTTGTTTTACTACCAGAATCAATATTTTTCAATAACTGCTCGAAGAAAAATAATAAAAAGTTTTTAGTTAAGTTTTCAAATTTTTTGTAACAATATAAAATCATACAAAATTAAAAAGAATAATAATATTCTTCGCACACACGCAGCGAGATAAATAATTATTTTTTCACTTATATCAACTCTTCAAAACTAGAATTGAGAGTCAATGTTTTTTGCGATCACATTCAGCCGAGATTTATTTCTGCGGTTATTTTGCTATCGCGACACAACGGATAACACGGCGCCGTTCGTCAAGTATGCGAAACTATTGGTTGAATATTCGATTTACTTTCGATGGAAATCGAAGGATATCCGGATAGTTCGATGCATGATTTACCCCGCGCACGTTGCAGCAGGATTCTTCTCGCGAATTTTTCGCCATTTCGATCACAGAATGCACGAATTTTGCATACTCAAATCTTCCGCTGATTTGAGTGCAGTGTCAATGCGTATTCCAGATTGCACGCATTATGTGTGAACGTATTGGTCCGGATTTTCATTCGCACAGATCGTGCATTCCCGCGATACATCATGACATTATTACGGTTCTCATAATTCGAAAAGGTTGTTGCATATGATCACCATAAAGTTTTATAAATTATTCGGACTTGAAAATTTTAATTTATTTTCTTCATTTTATGCACTGAATAAAAGATTATTAACTATCTTTTACTGCGTGTGTGCAGATAATCTTTTCCGTTTTTCATTATATCTCGTATTGTGTATAAACAATATAAGTATGTACGCATCTATAATGCATTACTTTCTTAACTTGTAGTACTTTTAGCCTTTTACTCTCTCTCTTTTTCCATAATTAAAATGTGATATATACGCAGAAAAATAAATAATTCATTAAATTTAATATTATTATTCCGGGTCGGTGTCTAGTGACTTATCAATCTTATATAAAATGATAAATTTATGAAACCTCCTAATGTTCTGTATAATCCGCTATGTATAATTCATGTCATACCGCGTGACCTAGTCCGGAACTGCAATACAGTCGCGTCGTACGGTATGGTAGACATTCTTACAGGTATGACAAGTACGTTAGTCATGAAATAAGTGTGTGTCCTGTTGCGCTGTATAGTGCACCGACGTATCTTCGTGTATAACGGATATAACTCGTATATCACGCCTTTGATCGTATGCATGGTTGTTATTACCGCTATGAGGTATCACGCAATCATGGAGATGAAATGAATGTGATTGAGCCGCCCATAATGTATATGCGCGACTATAATTATACGCTTCCGTACGAGAGAGCTGCAAGCTCATCGCTATTCAAAATAGCGACAGATACTGGCGTGCAAGAAATTCGCGTTCAGGAGTCATATCTCGCGAGCATTAAAACCAACACTAACGTTATGCGACCGCGCGAGCAAAAACGCGTTTCTCTTTTACGCGACTATTTAACATGCACCTAAGTTTTTAACTGTGTTACATAAAAGATTTTTTTAAGCGTATAATGACAGAGAAAAGGAACGAACGTGGTAAATTGGACCAAGGTAAATTTGTTACACGTGTATAGTAAGCTCAAAGCAATTAGAAAGAAAAAGTTTACATAAAGAGCAATTAATTTGTGCTCCGAAAAAGAAATTATATGTCAGATGATAAATAGAGATAAAACGCGTATATATCGTTGTGTTTTATCTTCACATTTTCCTCATTCCTAAAAAAAAGATACTTTTGCATCATGTACATCCAGAATGTCAATATCCGGGTATGATGTTTTTACCCCAATCGCATGCATGATCGACCACCAAGAGACTTACCGCACGTGTCATCGGGTTACACAAGGCCATACCAATAATATTACTCCGTCATACTTATTTATGTCTAAAGATAAAACGAAAATATGCAGTTTCATGAAACCAAGATGTAATATGTGTTCAACATATTCGCAGAAACGTAACCGCGAGAAAATTGATCTGACATGACAGATAAACACAAAAGTTATATCTGACATATAAAAATGTATAAATTTCGACTCTAGGTTATTTTCATCAAGATCAATTTTGTTTCTAATTTAAGACTCCCTAGTATACTGAATAGATAATATTGAGAATATTGAAAATAGATACAAATGTACAGAAAAATCAGAAGTTACATCTCCTTAGTTACGACAGTTACAGTTCAAGAGTCATATTTCTTCGATTGTGTTATAAGGAAAGCGAAACGGGATTGCTGAAATTCCATCCCTAAAAGTTTAAATTTCAAAAGATTTTGTCCAGAAAACGACATGTGTTTTTATCGGACGTATTTATACTTATTATCTAAATAAGAAATATAACTTATATTCCTTATTTAGACAATAAGTATAAAGTCTGCTCCCGTAAAGTTTTATCCCGCCAGAAATTTCAATGTTATAATATAAAAAAAATTTTTAATATAGATATGTTTTGTTCTTATACGATTTTTAAAAACAAAACTTATCCGGCCTCCGGTCATTACAAAAATTTTAATATGGCTCTTTTGACAAAAAAGTTGGGAATTTCTAGTTTAAATACATTTTCTCGTTTACACTATATAAATGTTATCTTGATGTTTACTCTAAATATCTATCCAAGTATGCTTAATAAATCAAACTTCCCCTAGTCAGCTGATCATTCACATGTTTTACCTTTACGGCTCTTCGAAAGTTGGTAAACCACCCTCTATAATTTACTTAGATTTATTTTATTGTCTTCCTCAACCTTTTGCGGGGCATTTAAACGCGACCGTACGTTACGATCTGACTTTAGCGTCGCTCGAGCGTGCTCAGACATCTCGAGACTTTCTCGATTTGCCGCATGAGCTTTGCTCGCATTCGCTCGTACGGCAGATAAAAATGTAATTCCACGAGCAGTTGTTCCGAATTTTTTCTACGCAACTGATTTACCGTCATTGCATTGAGACCGAATAACACTGATGCCCATCGAATAGATATACTATACTTAAAGATCTAATTTGATTATACGGTATTTCAACATGATAAAGAAAGGAAGCCAATGTTATAACGAGAGGCACGAGAAGCGGACGCAATGAGTGCGGAAAGAAGAGATATCAATAATCAACGAACTAACGTAGAAAATCGATGCCGCGCAGTATGCATTCGGTGTATCGGGAAAATAGAGGCTACACGAATCTCCAAATGGAAACAAATGGAAGCGAATAGCACGAGTGCCGAGAGCGAGTACAGATTGCGGATGTATATTCAGATGTGGCAATATATGAGACAGAAGGGAAGAGAGAGAGAGAGAGAGAAAGAAAGAGAGAGAAAGGAGAGAGGCCGGATGTTGGCCGTTACGTCTTGCTCGTCTATTTTATCAAGCAAATTTGCATATACATGATAACGATGCCGTGACTTTTGCTCATATTTAACACGTCGGCGAACAGCAATGGGTATAACCGTTATGGCCAAATTTATTTTACTATGTATCCGCCTGTACCAAACTATGTTCCCCCATTTTGGCACAATACTTATAATCGTTATGCTTCCCATTTTTCGCTTCAATAATTTTTTATATATATAAATAAAATAAAATTCAATATTTTCTGCTCTGAGATTTTCAAAAATTTCTATTTTTATTTTCGGGAATTCTTTCATACAATGTTCTCAAAAATATATTTCTTCTTATCACACATTTGAATAAGTTAGTTATATAAAATTACGAGTATTAAATATTGTTAAAATTATAAGAAGTTAATTGTATAAATCAATATGCTTTTCATTATTCATAGAAAAAAAATGCAACGTTCAATCTCGAAAAGTAAATTTAACATTTTTTTTACGATCCAACAATGTTCAATTATTAAATTCTAACTAATCACAAGCGTGGAAACGCACAAGCATCGCGAATAAGGCGGGAAGACTGCAAAGTTAGAGTGACTCTCCATTTCTGCAGCCTCCAGAATCGCGCGTTCCGGTAAATAAGCCTCGGAAACAAAGGGAAAAAAGAGCAAAAAGATTGTGTGGATTCCATTTAGAAGTATATTCTAGATCTTCATTGCATTTACTTATCCGCAGCAATCGTGGTTTTCAAGATCGCTCCTTTTAACCTATACTACTGAAACAACATAAATTGGACAAGTAGTACAACCAGATGTACCGTTCTGGCATTATTGAGAACAATTACTGTCGAAATGCTGGTCTTACGATGATTTTAATAACTATAAAAAACGTAAAAAGTTTAACTTAACCACTTATAAGTTATTAATCAAAATATTCAAAATCTATTCAGATCATAAAAATATTCAAACTTTTATTGCCACTCATTCTCAGTTATTATTAAACATAATAACTGAAAAGAAGAAACTATTTTTAAAAGAAGTATTAATGCTCGTCCGCAATAGAGCAAATTTTTTATCATTAATCGTTGGCTCTCTCAGGTAATTTCATTAGAGCACACCGAACTTACGAGGAGAGTTCATAAATTTTGCTTAAGTACCGACATCACCAAGTCCCCTCCAACAGCAGCAAGATACATCTTGATCAATTAGACGAATGATATCATCCCGTTACACGATATTTCCATTTCTCGCTTCAAATACGATAGATCGTCATCATTACTTGATGATCATTTCAATGCCTGTGTGCGCAATTTATTTCAATACACACTCTATATGAGTTAACGAGATTAACTACCATTAAACTTTTATAATTAATAATATAAATGGCGTGGCAACTCATAAAAGATATCACTTTACAACTGCTTATCGCAGCATATGGTTCATCATTGTACGATTTCTCCAAAGCGCACACAAGCCAGTGTGTGGAATGTACATTAGAAACTACTGCGGTGACATTTTTTTTATCGCTGACACTGCGCTTTTACCACCGGTAGATCGTAAAAGTGTTCGCGACGTCTTTTACGATACCACCGAAAAACTTTGTCGTCGAGTTCGTTTTTGCACGTAACAGCACACTCTTTCTCACTTGCGATTTACGAACATACATCAGTTCCCTCAAGAAATTGGTACGAAGAATTCCATTACGTTTCCCTTATACATAAGTACTTGTACATAAATTATAATTTCTTTTAAATTACTTATATTGAGAGAATATGTTTTAAAGTGAAATTTAATAATATAACGTCTGTCAAACTATTTCATTTGTTATTACATAAATATTAAAACGATCTGTAACATGTAAATAATGTACATATGAAAGATATCATTATTGTAATATTAAATAACAAATATCTTATTTAAGATATTAAGTTTTAAATAATTTTTCTTAAGCTTAAAAGCGTTTTCTTAAGTGATCAAAATGTCAATTGAAATAAATTGTTTTTGTCCTTTCTATTCCAGTACGTTATTAGATGTAATTCAATTGCCTGATATTAATTAGATTAGGTATTAAATTATGACTGCCGTCAGAAAGTCAAAAGATCATACTGAATAGAATTATTTTTCGCTAAGAATATTGATTAAATAAAGAAATATTTTATTTAAGCTTTCTACTCGCCTCTGTTTTTAGGGTACGAAAGAAATAAATCTCTCACAAATATATTATTCTATAGTAAAGATCGATTTTTGTTAAAAAAATTAGAAGACAAATTTTTCTTACAATTTATGAAATTTACGCACAGTTAGAAAATACAATGCAGCAATAAGCCGTATAACGGAGTTTAACTAAAACTCTTGGTTCCATATTACAGAGAACAAGGATATTCTTTATTCTCAATATCTTTGTCCTAGATATTAATGCACCGAATAAGAATATTTATAGGGTTTCTTCAGTTCCTACAAAGTTACTGCAATAAATTAGTTCTACCTTTGACGTAGTATTAGTGATCTGAAATTTAGTTATTTGCTTTTATACCGTGAAATGCAGAAATCCGTCGTTGCCATCAAACTCCGCGAAAGACAATATAAGTTCTAAAGTTCTCCTCGCAGTCAAAATTATTCGCGAAGCGTATTGTTCATATCGAGCGTTCTACATTCAATTGGGACAGTTGATACTACATCCGCTGACGAATACCGGCAAGATTTGTTTGATCTGTCAATTGGTAGTGCGGATTCCCTGTGCGAAAATTGCGCTCGCGTCGCGATTTGTTTCTGCGGCATGGGTGGAAATAGACGAGAAATTGGCCGATTTCTTGTGTGCAAACAACAAGCTTGACATTTTCGGCTAGTTTCGATCCAGCCCAAAGTGTTGAGTGTTGATTTTTCTCGACGAATTATTCAATTACGCCAATTAGCTTGTGTCGAACGACGACATTCGTTTTACCGCAATACAGCACGACCTAAATTCCGCTGTCTCTTCACATTTACCTGCATGATCGGTCAAAAGCAGATTGGCTATACACGTGAACCCGTGCAGAACTAAAAGATCCCGCAAACACTTTTTACAGACAATTTCGACGATTAAACGGATGACATAATTACGTATCCATGGATCTAAATATTCCCGACTTTAAATTATTTCCTTCTACTTCAATAATTAAAACTTTAAAAAACGGTAAAGTAGTATTTAAAAAAGAGCTGTTTACTGATACTGATATCAGGCTCTTTTTTAATTAAATCATAGATAAAAAAATGACCCAATGCTTCTCTATCTTAACACATTGATTTCATAGTAACTGTCCTTAATAATTGTCCTTTTTTGTATATGAAAAATAAAATGTCCTTTTTTTGAATGTGCGGTATTATTAGTTAAAATCTCTGAACCGATAATTAGAACGTTAATTAAGGCTAAGAATTTCTGTCAGAATGTGCAACTTTGTTTGCGACTTTAGGTTTGCAGCTCACTTTGCTATAATTACAGAAAGCACTCTACTTTTCAGCTAAGTCCCGGCGAACTCTTCTCCAACTCGTTTCCATTCTCCCCAAGGCAGCTCGCCTCTCTTGCCTGCCGTAGTGAAATTATTCGATGCCCTCTCTATCTTCGGGAAGGTACCGCGCATGTTATTTGAAACGTAGCTTTCGCTCCCTTCTTCCTCGCCCAGTCCTTTTGGGAGATTTACGACACCAGTCTCTATCCGAATTTTCCAAATTTTATCGAGCAAATTTTAACGTTATACAAGCTTGAAATTCTCGCGCGATATTTATGTATTTTGTCTATAAGAATCTCTTCGCCCGTTTTATCGCGTAAATTACATTCAGAGCTTAAAAATTTATGTGCTATTTACGTTAAACAAGAAGAGCAGCAAGTATTATCACAAATTTCGTTGCATATTGACGAAGTGTCAGGAATGAAAGTAGCAATATATCTATTTCTGATTTATATAAATATATAAATCAGAAATAGAATACTTCATATGTTAATATTTGATAGTTTTCAATATTTCAAAAATAAGAGTTGCGACGATCGGATCCCAACTTTTGATTGGTCCGACATTTATGATCCATTCGGTACATTTCGGATAGCTTCGTACATTTTCGTAAAAAGAAAAGTGAAGAAAAGAAAGAGACAGATAAAAATGTGACTATTAGAGACGAGTTTTTTTTTACGAGTTTTCTCGCATACGTTCATGCGAGAAAGACAGCAAATATTTGTATCTCTTTCTATCCGCCATTTTTGATCCCGATCGTCGCAACTCTTATTATAGGATCTCTATTTCAAAAGTATATCAAATAATGATTATCAAACAAAACAATTTCTTACGTCACTTGTCAGAGAGTTCTCGTGAAAGTAAATAATTCAGTGATGCGGACAAAGTAAAAAGAACAGACGAATCCGTGATGATTTTTCCAGTTATTCTTGCACACAATGTAAAATACGTTATTTTAGATCTCGCTTTAGATGCAATCAATTTTGCAGCGTTATCTGTACTATTACAGAAAGCGAATTTAACGTTCAGTCATTTTCGATACGTGCTGCGTCATAGTATAGCGCGGTATTCGCGGTATTACAATGGCAAATCCGGTGTGCATTAACACGACATAAAACTACCGCTAAACGGTAATCGAATATCGCCTGAGTAATAGCTCGTCGCGACCTTCTATCGTGCTATGCGAACGTATTACTCGATAATCGTATGACAAACTAACGATGCATTAAAGATCGTTATTACAGTGTACTAATGTAAAATTATCTAATTATTTTTATAGTTTTTGTTTATAAGACGAAATTTTTATTTATAAACCGACATATTAATTCATTCGTCTTATATGGAATTGTTGTTTATAAATGTAATATGTGAACTAGAATATTGGAATTAATTATTTCATAATTTATTAAAATTTATAGAGATAATTTATGTAAAAATAAATTTGATTAAGTACTAAGTTCAAGCAAAAATGCAGTGTTCCATCTATCAATTTCCAGTATTAATTCCAGTGTTAATCGAGACTTGAAATTTCCATAAATTCGTAAAACAATACGCGGATATTTATATTTACATAAAATTTGTACTAAATGACATCGCGAAAGATCGTGGTTTAAGAGAAGGTATGCAAAACCTAATGGAGAGTTGGCTACGGTTGCTCCGTAGTCGTAAATCCGAGAACTGTCGCCACTTATTGCAGCCAATGTACTGTGCGGCAAGCGAGAAAGCAAGCGACAAAGAAATAGCCCGAACGGCGAAAAATTTGCATGATATCCCTGTATTTATATGCGGTAACAGCCGTGCGGTAACGGGCGCACTATCGTCGTTGGTACGGTCAATGGATCCACGAATGTTCTCGACGAAGATCGTCAATCGAATCGCTACTGCGCCGGTACTATGTGCCAAACGGGTTGAGATCGGGAAAATACGAAAAATTCGAACCGGTGATGGAAATACGAGCGCGGAAAAGAGATACAGGAGAAAGCGCGAAAAGAAATGAGAGCAAAAGAGAGAAAGAGAGAGAGAGAGAGAGAGACATACACACATACACACACATACACACGGAATGAAAGCAAAAAGCTCAAGAGAAAGCGAGAGGCACACATATGTAGAAACAGAGATGGAAGGGAGCGCGGAGAGCGCGAAGCTAGAAGGGTTGTAGCAAGAGCTGGTTGCAGGTCAATTTAATCCTGGACGGTAGTTCGAGTCCACTTAAGTATCTGGTAAATAGATTCCGATTGAGAGTACCTAGATCCCTGCAGACATTCGATTCTCTTTGCTTCGCTCCGAAGCGCCGACGAGCATACCCGCCTCCCAGACCCGCGATTCACCACATCTATCCGCATTCTATCCGCCCTATCACCCATTCCCTCTTCCCTACATATCTGAATCTAGGTCTAAGACAAATTAAAGAGTTGCTCGATACCGTCGGGTTATTCAAATTAATACCCATTCATTCGGATGTCAATTTTGAGCCATCAGGCGAATCGCGATCCATTGGAAGTAAAAGTTAAAAGTATCAAGATCGCGTGTCGATATTCGCGTGTTCGCAAAAAATAATAATTGTGCAGAAAATAATGATCGTAGTTCCTACTGTTAAGATAGGAAGAATTTTAAACCGCCATAAAAAAATAATTCTTTCCTATTTCCTTTATTTAAGCTATCGCAGTCAGTGACGAATTTATCGATAAATTAATCAAGCTTAAGCTTCTTAAGACTAAGTGGCAGATATTTGCCGATACATATCGCTTAAACTAACACACACAAATTCAGTTCTGTTCCTAACTTTAAAATTTATGCTAATTATTTTGTAATTATGCAACAAGATAGATTAAATCGATTCTGTTTCACTCACCCTCCTGCTATCGTACTCGCCGTCAGAATGGCGCCTTCAGCCTACAACATTAATCATTTTTTGCATTAGAAAAAAATTAGCTAGTACTTATTTATAATACTTAGGTATTCGTAATATTAATTAATCAGCAACGAAATAAATATTATAAACGCTTTAATAAATAATGATTTATTAAGTAATTAATACTTCTTATTCATTAAAGTTTTCGTTATATTTATTTTATTACTGAATATATCATGTATTGTAAGAAATATAAGATCTTCAATTATAAAATTAATTATTTTTTAATAATAATTGTGCTGCCATATTAATATCTATTATTATAATCTCATTGAAAATAAAATTCAAAAATAATAATTTGTATCTAATAATAAAAAGTAATTTAATATCAAATGTCAGTTAATATCCGCATCAAATATTGTAAAAAATTCCCAATACCGTCGGATCTAATGAATGAAACAATTAGTTACGAAAGAGATAATTATACGTGATGTTTAAATATAACAGGAAAATAAAAAATTTTATCTGACGTTAAATACTAATTTATACATAGATAGATTCAATTCTTTCGCACCATCTTTACGATTATATACATATAGTATCATACACGGAATTTTCGCGTTGCTCTCAATTCGCCACTCGGCTTTACGAGCTGCTCTATTTGATTGAATAAACCAGGCAGAAATGTCATAGAAGTGCGTTCCTCATTTTACATTCTCTCTCACGGTACGCTTCTTTGAAATGCGCTCGTTATCTCACACGACAATTTGTCAATTATTTTCTATAATGAGGAATGAATGCACACGGCAAAGCGTTTCGTCTCGCCCGAAATATCTTTCAATGTTAAGCGCAATTTTATGAAAACGCGTTTTCAGCACGATTCGCGTGCAGGTTAAATACGCTATTGGCGTTTTTCTCATATGTAAGAGATCCCAACACCGACATTTCTTCTTTTTCCATAAAGCTTACCTCTAGAAATTTTATTTTTAAAATCTTTAGTATACGTTACGTGCATTATAGATTTTCAGCGCTGGCAGTGAATTTTGGAACACAGCCATTATTTGCAATTTTTGAATTTATGAAGACGATCGACTTTCTAAATATATTCATATATTTTGTGAATTTCAAGTAATCCACATTAAATCTTATTAATAATTCCATTGCATCAAAATGTACTAACGAGCGACCAAACCTAACTTAACCTAAGCCGATCAATGATGTATCAAGCTAGAACATTTATGATCTTCGTAATATATAATCTTATATAAACAGATCGATATGTATTATATATTCCATGTATCTATGTTAAATCTTCACTAATCCTCGTTCATCTATTTTCGATGTAATAAATCTGAAATATTTATCTGTCTATTAATTAATACGCGCGGATAGATTATTAATTCGGCGACTAACAATTAACGAGCAATTAATTAATTATTCTCTCCGTAATCACTTACCCGATGTCTCCAAAGCCTCTTCACGAACACACTCCTTCACTTCCTCCCGGGTCGACGAACAGATACAACACTCGCGAAAGCGAGGTTAGCCACAATCGCGACCGCAGAATTAAACATCGGAGTCCAACGATCGTGTGACACTTTGCACAGCACTCGCGATATTAACGGACGTTTTTCTTTATCTAATCTCGCATTCGATTCCATTTCGTTTCGCGGGATCATCTCATACTTGAAATTCGGCGTTTACAGGTACCCGTAAGGCACTCGCGATCGCGTTTCGAGGCGTAATGAGACAGCGGCACGAAACAACTACCTGCCCGCCTCCCGCTTTCGTACGAATAAGCGCGGCGACCTACCTTGTTTACGCGGCGACGCGCGTTGTACGTACACACGTCACAAAAATAAACCGAAGCTCGCCTACGGCTGTTATTACGCCAAAATATTATACGTTATGATAGGAATTTCCGCGAAATATCTCATTTTCCAATCTACTCCTTCATGATGCACGCGCGATATTCGCTCGCAAAAACACAATCGATTATAATCGTGCGCGCGCGCGCGATTTAAATGTCATTTAACTCTGATTTTGTAGCTCCTTTCGCGACACTAATCGCGCGCGCGGAGAAATAAAATAAGAGCGAGTCGTTATTAAAAATTACACGTGTCACGTAAATTTATTTTGTGGAAACGTTTGTAAAATCTGGAAAAAGAACGAGTACATGAATTTCGAAATAACGAATAAAGAGTGGCTTATATTTCCACGAAACCTTATCGCGTTCTTAGATGACTGCATTCGCTCGTAGTCAAATTTCGCTTGGCTCAAGTTTCCTCGCTAACACAGCTTTTATTGCAATTTATTTCCAAAGGTGTGCTCTCTGCACAATTTCCAAGAGGTAACGCCCGCTTGAATACTCGCGCAGAAATTATACTTGTTCTCCGATGCGCCGACTCGTTCGGCCGCGAACGACGACGCGACGCATCCGCGCGAGCCGTAACGAGCGTAATCTACCGGAAACGCGGTCGGCACGCGCGCGCTACGGAATAAAATACTTTAAGGCAAACTTTGAATGGCTCGTGAATCCACTTCTCCGCGCGCGCTCGCGACACGCTGAAAGCATAACGATCACAATGGATGGAAGTATATACGTCACGTACGTGCAATCGGCCTCCGCGACTCGTTCGCGAATCGCGTCTCTGCACTTGCGGGGGGGGCTTAAAGGTCTTCCACGACCTTTCGCGACGACGAGGGCGAAAGCCGAGAGGGAAGGAGGCAACGGGGGAAAGAATATCTCTCCGCGGGATAAAGTTTTAACTAGTAGCTCGGGGTGGTCGGGAACTCCGGTGAAGCATATTCGAGAAAATGGCTCGTTAAAGAGTGAGGCGGCGCCGAATCAGGAAGCGGCGCACGATAGGGACAGAGGTCGGGATATGGGCTCGAGAGAGGTATGGTGGCAGTAGATTGCGGGGGCCGGGGGTCCCGGAGTTATAAGAGGCCGGGGGAAGATAGCGAGTTAAGCATGCAAATGCTTACACAAAATGTAACGTCGATGTCGCCGCATAACCCCGCTCGCGCTCTCCTCCTGCGGTTCTCGTATCATCCTGTCTGCCTCGTTCTTCGCAGGGCCGCCTCCGGTGAACCGATGCCTGGTTGTACTCAACGATACGGAAGCGATGCAAATTGCAATGTTGCATACATAATATATCGGTACGACTGCGAACGATCTTAGAGACGTGCAGCTGTCGAGAGACAGGCTCTCCAGAATCTCTCGCGTCCAACGATCTTATTCGTAAACTGATGTCCGAGAAATTATCTGATGGAGAACCTCGTTCGCGCCTCTCCACCAGACCTTCCCTCTTGTCCTTTCCTCCGTCGTTGCCTCTTCAATCACTAAAGATACGATTAATTACAATCGCGCGCATATTAATAAACGATTGCACAGCACTTTTAAAATCATAATTGCACATATTTATATTTTAATAAATTATGACGGTAGAATATCGTAAAAAAAAGAATATGATCGCACGAAGAGAGTTTACCATCCACTCAGTATTCACAGCATCTCACAAAGTGCAACGAACAAATCTCAAATTTATATTCTGCGATTAATAAATGTTGAAATTCGGGGAAATGTTAAAACGGCTAATTAAAATGTGATAAACCGATGAGGAATTTAAAGCGAGATATGCGATGTATTTTAATTCAAACGTTATCGAGCAAATAATTTTCCATGAACATCACGAAACAATAATTCTCATTCTCTATTATTTCAATTTCAATTTCAAACGAATCACACGCCAAGTATTTGTTTCAATCAATAGTCGCCACCGTGATACGCAAATGATACGCTGATGCTAGTTAAACACAGCAGTTGAAGGGAGAATGCCACGTAACGAGCTAATGCGAGGCATATCTATCTATTGTCTTCAGCTGAAGGATTGATGGATTACGGCAAAAAGATACATCGAACCCTTTGTACACAATTGCGATTTCGTACGGCCGTTCGCACCGAGGCCGCTTTTAATGTCCGTCGAAAGATAATTTACAGACAGACCGAGCTGATACCACGCGCAATTAACAGCCCGCGCAATTGGAATGCTGGACTTTCGCCGGTCTTTCGCATTCAATTTTCGCACAGGCAGTTTAATCTGCAATTCATCATAAAATGCCGGATTAACGTGTTGGTGTATTAATTAACATTCACTAATTTAAGAAATTCGCGAATAATATTCATCGAAATGTGAGATCGTAAATCCGCTTTCGACTAACGTAGCGAAAAAGTGATACTTGTATTTTTTTCAAGCTGATATAACATCGCTTTGCATAGACCCGTGCGTAAAAAAGCTTGAGGTAATTTAACTTCTTGTGTTGCTATCTATTCATTTCAACGCTGCGGCCGAAAGAGAAATGGCAAATATTTTCAGAGAACTTTTTCGTTTGACGTTCCGTCGAGATCACAAATTCAAAGGGATATTCTGGATCATAAAATTCAGAATTTTCGCGTCATAAAATATATGTAAAAAATATGTTTATCTTCCAGTTACTACGCGCCACTATGATGGCTGAATGATGATTTGAGATCATTATTCCATCTTTTCCATCTCATCTTTCCATCATTGAAAGCCGTACGTCTGTTTTTACTATATAGAAATGTTTTCACATATTTCTATCTGCATTTGTTTCATCAAAAGATACTTACTTTGATGACAGTATTACGCGATATCTATTCACAGCTCGGTGTAGCAACCCGGTGTAGCTCTGTGTCCAGTTCAGTTGTAACCGTAGCCATAGCCGTAAGGGTTAATTATTATATTGACATCAGATAAAATAAAAACAAAAAGACTATTATAAAAATTAAAATATTGCATTTTATCTGAAATTGATAAAAAAAACTGTAAGCTTTTATAAAAGTAATAGTTTGTTTTCGCACAGCTCTCAATATTTCGCGTTTTTAAAGAAATTATGTCATTTATTTAAAGACATGAATATAATATGTGTATACTATATTTTTCACCAAGCTAAGCAATGAAGCGTAACATGCGACTCAAATCACTTCTGATTGGCGTTTACTTATCGCCGGCAGATCCCAGAAGATGTTTCGCCGACGTCTTCGCCGATATCAGAGAGATACGAGTGGCATGCCAATTGCTCTCCTCTCGCGCAAAAGCATCCGTGCCGGAATATCCAGAGACGTATCACCGGGGAATTCATCGCCGTCCAATTTTGTCACGCGACCTCGCAGAATGTCACGCACGAAAAGTCGCGGATATGCGCGTCGAGGTTTATATGTCGACGCGTGTGTGTCGCGTACGATAGATTTCCGCTTCCATTTCCACTTTCCATTCCAATACGCAATGGCGAGATTTTTCTAGCGTACTTTAATCATTAAACAAAGATAATTTTGATTCTAATTATATTTTTTAACTTTGCATACTTTTCATGTTTTTTTTAAACCATGTTTTTTCTAAAGTTCTAATATTAAACGTTGTACATATTATTTTTATGATAATTTGTGAAAATTATAACATAACATATATGATAAAGATTTTTAATATTTGCAAGTTTGATTTTCTCACACATTTTGATATTCTTCTAATATAATTCTTTCGAGTTCATTTGCTACATGAAAATTGGAAATTATATTAGTGAGTAGACAAATATTTTATCGTTCAAATTTTCAATTTTAATGTATGTGAATCCTTGATATTTGCTGCGATATATTCGATACATTCTAAGCGGCCGAACGGCGAGACGAGAAGAATAAAAGGGTAGCTTCCATACGGTCGGAAAGAATATCTTTTTCCCCTTTGTTGTTGCTTCACGCGGCAGTTGGAAAGTTGTAAACGGAAGATCTTCCGAACCAAGTTTCTTTCAGTGAAGAGAATATGACGCGCCTCACGTGCAACGAATACGAAATAAGTATTTATTCAAAAAAGAGGAATAAATGGACGCGTCCATATCTACAAAAGCACAGAAATGATAAAACCGCTTATAAATAGTACGTTAAAAATAGTAACAATAATAAATTAATAGCGATTCTGCATAGTAAAATTAATATTAACAATTATAATTATAATAATTATTAACAATTACAATATAACTACATGGTTTAATGATTTGATTTATGTTTAATTTACAGGCAAACCTTTAATATCGTATATATTATACTAAACTATAACAGGAAGCTACAATAATTATCACTGTTTAGCGCTAATAAATTATTATTAGACGAAAAGAACAATCTAGTATTAACTTTTGAAAATTTGATTGACTCAAAAAATGTAATTAACAATCTATACAAAACTTTTTAAATTAAGGAACTTTTTAAATTATTTTAATTTATGTTCTATGTTTATGACATAGTTATTTCAAGCATCCAAGACGGTCAAGAATGGAACGTTACAAAGTTGAATTAATATCCGGAATTTCGGCTATACAAACAGAGAGTAACCGCCCTCACCACCTTTACCATGGAATACGAGACAGTGGAATACTCTGGAGTCGTAAACAATTTGTCCGTGAAACCTCAGCTTGACTTGAAACCAAAGTTTAGAATTTGGCCAACCGATGCAGAAGATCGATAATTCCGAGAAAGTGAAGTACAAAATCACAAAAGCATATAACCATATAAAAATCAAATTGATACCTAAACCATCTAATATTATGGCCTTATAGAAACATATAAAGATAAAACTATAATGCTGTAATTTTAATAACTAACAAAAAAATACGACTTTATTTTCATATTATTTATTTAACCGTTATTTCTAAAAGATTAAATTCGTTGGAATGATTATTTTCTTTTCACTCGTTTGTTATCCTCTGTCGTTTGACGTTACACGTTACTCTCGTGTCTCGTTTACTCAGCCAACGTCCACCGATGGCCAAAGGGTACAAATTTTCGACGAAGAACAATTTTCGACGACGTGAGAGAAATCGAGTCACGCTGTGGCGGGACTTTGCACCACAAACTTAGCTCGGTTATGAGTTTGCGACTGTCCTCGGACATCACCAATACGCTAACTCGACACGTACTCACGTCTACAAGGCGATAAAAATGAATTTTCTTGGCAACAAGCCAACAGAAAGAATGGATGGTCGAAGCAAGCCTGCTACGATCCGTTATGGCCTGTTACAAACTATCGCCGAAAGTACGTTACAACTATACGAAACAACGATTCATCGAGAAAATAAAGAGAAGTTACTCTGACAAACGCTAAGAGATTTTTAGCCAATAATTTTTAATTTTTGTATATTTATGAGTGCTCAGTAATTAGACTGCAAATCAAGCGAGAAAGACGAAGATTTGTCTATGAAGAACTCGTCAATTACGAAAATCCAATTTTCGGATGTGTAGGCAGAATGTAACAAATAATTCGATTTTTATAACAAACTCGATGCACGTCTCTGCAAAATCAAGCGAGAGAGCTGAGGAGCAAACTCTAAACTTTGCTTTCGAAACCTGTCTTGCGGTTGAGTTGACATGGAAATGAAAGGAGCTTCACTCCTCAACAAACTGAGATGTAGTTATTTGATTTGCGGCTTTTCCGACAGTAAAATACGAATGATAT
This sequence comes from Tetramorium simillimum, assembly GCA_011636635.1. Taxonomy (NCBI): domain Eukaryota; kingdom Metazoa; phylum Arthropoda; class Insecta; order Hymenoptera; family Formicidae; genus Tetramorium; species Tetramorium simillimum. The sequence goes on from VBVQ01002877.1 coordinate 22,029, forward strand.
TGTTATTTTAATTCTCATGGCATCTCGTACCTAGCCCACTGAAATATAATAATACTGGAAAGCGCACGGGCGCTAGTGTCGCGATCCGACAAAGAGGGTCCTAAGTGGTATTTC
>VBVQ01002878.1:0-22137 GCA_011636635.1 Tetramorium simillimum
CTCTAAACCAGTCTTTATATACAGCAAGTATTTTTTATATTTATTTTATATAAACTTAGTTAATAATTTTTTATATTAATATCTTTATGGGAATTTAAATTGCAACTTACAAAATATCAATTTTGTCAAAAATTTTATTAACGCTTGCTGCGCGGCGGAAGTTGGCGCGATAGCCAATCAAATCGTCCGCCGCGCGGAAAAAGTTAAACTCGATCCAACTTTGGGCGGTTTTCATAATAAGTGTATGTACATATGTACGTGTGATAGTCTTAAGAATGGTATTACATGCATCCGAAAACGACATTGTCGGACGTAGTGATTGGCTGCGGGATAGAAAATTTTCAGAGACTCGAGATGCATGTTATATCAACCTAATACAGGATTCACACATCAAAACGACAAAAGTAACGACAAAAGTAACGGCTGAATCGTTATCGTTACTATAAAAATGTAACGACGTTACCGTTACCGTTACAAATAAAAAAAAATAACGATCGTTACAAAAAAAAGTAACGATAACGGTAACGGCGTTACAAGTAACGCGTTACTTCCCAACTCTGGTAATATAAATGTATTTTACTAAACGTGTTACATTACTCTAGACTAAAGATTTGTTTGAACATATTCAAACAAGAAATTTAGTTAATTCAACCAAATTTTATTTTATTCAACAGAATAGGTGCATAGTAAGAGCCCCATTTTGTTAAAATTAGTTGAATCAACTAAATCTCTTATTTGGTTATGTTCAAACAAATCTTCAGTTTATACAGCAAAATCGAATTTTTAATATACATATATGATTATTATTTTAGGGAAGACAAGAGCACGCATTAATTATGAAATTAATTACAGACACATTTTTGTACTTAATTTTGTATCAACTTGCGTATTCTGGTCTCCCCTAAATAGTAATCTTATATAACTGATCATACGTGCATGAGAATATGTCACATGTATGGCTTTCTTGTCATTATATTCACTTTTTGTTAATGACTACCCAGATAGGAAACTTACGCAATAATTGTGTTAAGATGATTCTGCAAATCGCATATCTCTTGCTGAAATAGAATTATTGATTTTTAAATTTAAATGTAGACTTATTACGCAATGTATTAAACATTATATTTTAAAATTAAAATGAGGCTAAAATTTTTCTGCATGCTTTCCTATCTGGGTACTTGGGACAATGAGAATTATTATGATTATTATTACTAATATTATACTGCAGATCAATATTATTATGTATTTAAAAATTCTTATTATGTGCATGCATATGCGACAGATGTTTTTATTGACTGATAGATAATTCTCAGTGATATTGAACAAAGAGATGAGTCGGAAAAGAATATGCAGCTTTCCGTATTGCAGATCAAAGTTATATTATTGAAATTGAAACATTTGACATTCAAATCTTCAGAAAAAAATAACTATACCCATCATTATGATTGATGATGAATGATTGCGACGAGTTGAGCCTATACTTTTTGATATAGCAATTCAACGACGACATTATCAACATGGAGAAAAATGCAATTTTAATTTGGATATTTTCATGTTGTAAATCGTAAGTAAATTGTAGATTGTACGTAAATTATTATTTACAATATTATATGTTATACTATTAATAAATACAATATATAATATACATCAATCGATATAGAGATATATATACAGAGCTGTCATTTAGTTGCAGATTTTTAATTATTAATCTAACATTATATAGGAGTTTTAATTAGTATTTGATATTGTCTAGAAAGATTCCTTCTTATAGTACGTGTGACGTGTGAATTTAATTGCTTTTTTACACGTTTTACACACTAATATTTCAGACAATGTTGAAAAAACTGTAAAAAAAGACAATAGCTAAAGGTACAGTCATAATCGATGTTATAATTATTTTCTGATAATTTTATTTCTTTTGCCGACGTGCTGACGCTCTCAGCCGACTGCTCCAGCTCGTAGCTGTTCTGCACTTTGCGTTGATTTATTCTTTGTTTACTTGCATTTCTCTGGCTCTTTACCGTATCTTTTCGAGACTGATAATCTTTTTTATTCATCTTTCACACACAAATATCACTCGAAATATTCTAATAATACTAATAAAAATTCAAGCAACGACAGACACGTATTTCTCACGAAAACAAAGTAAACGGCATGTTGCGTCTCCTAACAGTTTTTCTATCATCTATTTTCTAAGCATGAAAATTTGGATAGTAGAGATATCTATTAATTAAATTTTTAGCTTTAAACTACCGACAGTCGGAAAAAAATGAAAGAGAAAGGACCCCGACCGTACCGTATTCGTGCGCGCTCGAATTACCTGCTTAACGGAGTTGTGACTTCTTTCAGAAAATCGTTTTTTTACCACATAAAAAATTTTCCCCCACATAAAATCAATTGGATATCATTTTTGGATAGTTTAGGGATGATTTAAGAAAAAAAATTTTTTTTGGCCAAAAAAAATTACAAGGTGATATTCCCCTTAAATATATTTTTTTAATATATGGATTGTTTAAATATTATTGACTAACAGATGCATACATTGCTTCTTGAAGTCCGCTGCTCTGATCGATCAATCTTTGAGAGACCGTACTAAGGCAATATATGTGTAGCAATTGTACTAAATTAGCACTGATGATTCTGATAACTTTGTCCGGTTCATCTATCATCATTAGCAACTTAAATACATAACTTTATTTAAATATCTCCTATATGAAAAATCAACTATCATTTAAAGTTTTTATATTTAATTCGGATGTCTACCTCAGCTGCGTGGAAACTCATACTTATAATTACATTTCCCAGCAGAAAGAGAAATAATGTTCCATAATTAGATGAGAGCATATCGGAAAGTCTATGTAATAAACAAACAATGAAATGTAATCTATTTAATCTATTTAAATTTTTAACATATCTTAATAATCTTAGTGTCTGATTGCATCTTTTATATATAGTGTTTTATTTTGTTATTATGTTTTATATATAGGTGTCAGGTAAAAATGGAATCAACGCTCGTGAACAGATAGAGCAGACTAAACTGAGTCGAAAATTCCTTTCAAATATAAATAAAATTGCCATTTTAATACCATTTTTCAATTTTCGCGTTAATTAACGAGTTATTAATTGTTAAAAATCGGAAGAAGGAATAGACAGCGCGGTGCGCAAGACTTGGGCAGGGGCTGTTGTCCATTGCCGCTCTCACGCCTCACACACTGCGCCGTCTATTCCTTCTTTCAATGTTTAACAATTAATAACTCGTTAATTAAAACGAAAATTGAAAAATGGTAAAGAAATTTTTGACTCATTGTCAGTTTAGTTCGCTGTATCTGTTCACGAGCGTTGATTCAATTTTTACCTGACATCCTGTATATAATTTAATATAAAATTTATTTAAATTGGTATAGACATTACCTGAAAGTTAAGTACACTATTTTAGAAATATTTGTGAGAACTGTCATATTGTGGAAGATATAAAAATATAAAAAAATGGCATTGATACTAACTTTAACGCATGATTATAGGTTTTGATACAGCCAATTATGTCATGATATGTTTTATCGTCTTCAATTTTTGGCTCCAGGAATACGAGATCCGAGTCTTGTATGTGTTCTAGATTATATCTATTTAACAAAATTATAGTATCGCTATTTTTAGAAAAGAAAATCCTCTTGATGCAGATTTCCTCGCGAGAATAACTCACCGTATGCATCCGAACAATGCACAAATATGTTGAATGCAGAGAACGAAGAAGCAATCGACAGCTAATACTGTAGAGATTATGTAGAATACACTGATAGTTCCATGAAGCATCATCAGATTGAAATATTTGTCCATGTCAACAACATGCTCCAAGCGATATAGAAATTTGACTGTGTGTGTTTCATTCGTCGGTAAAAACATATAGATACTGCTAATAATGAACGGTGGCATGCAATAGAAGAGCAATATCGCATAAAGAGCAACTGGAATAATTCACTTCTTTTTCGTTGCATTGTTTTAACACGCTAAACTAATCATACTAATTGTTATAAAATAAAGACAACTTACTCGCGTATCGTACCAGGAAGTTTCTGCTTTCCTCTGCGTAATGTTGTAATATTTTTCTCTCTGGACCTGCAGGTTTCATCTTCCATGTTTCTTCGATATCCTCCAGAAACTGTTTCATCTGCAGCTCGAAGAAATCGTTTGATATACAATCACAGAGCGATCCGATTAGCTTTGCTTGCGGCACAACGTAAAGTACGAACTTGGTAATTAGTTAACGTGCAGTTAATGAGCTTCATTATGACGAAGCTATTTACCAGTAATGGCGACATATTTTCCATGATGATGCTCAGATCCGTTATTCCAGCTATTAAACCCCAAGACTAAGCCAGAAATTAAAAAAAAAAACGAAATGTGAATATTGATTCAAACATATTCCTGAATATATTGTACATATCTTTAAACATCACCTGAAAGACTGTATAACTAAAAATGAATAAAGATGTAAAGGCGAACATTATGGTAGCTTCTAGTCGCGACTGAAATGGCCATTGGCCGATTATGGACAGAAACCTTTTATTGAGATAATAGTAGCGATTGTCAAAGAAAGACATATTGTATTAGGAAACCGAAGGAGTTCGAAACGATCAAATATCTCGTCGAATATTTATTCGAATATTGCCTAAACGCAGAGTTTATTCCTTTGAAATGGTATTTGCGTATTCCTTTGAAAAAATTTTCAAAAAGAAAAGTTGATTCAATGAAAAAAATAATGGGATATATTCCACAGCACCGCGCAATCACGTATTTATGAGTAATGAGTCGCGTTTCTTTCAACTCTTTGTGATCGGAAAAGTCTATAACTGCGACCGTATTATATGTCTATCGCTGTATAAATCAAGCAAAATTTCTAAAACTATAAAATAAATGGTAGTAAGATATATGTTACTTGCAGAATCGCAAAGGTGAAACTATCAACTTATTTTATTTAAAACATTAAAATCAGTCGGTATTGGAGGAAATTGGAGAATTAGTTCTATAAAATTTACAATTTTTTGCGTTAATTATATTTCGTTTCTACTTTCTACGGAAGTACACATTTACATACGGTACTTATATTTATTATTCCAAATAACAAATGAGTTGATATAATAATTGACATTGCTCAGAATAGAATAAAAAAAAATACAAAATGTGACTTTATTACATAACTGTTAAATTCTTATTTTACATATATTATATTATTATAAAATTAACGACACGATTTGCCTGAATTTTTGATAGCTTTTCCAATAATCAGCAAATAAATAATTCAGAAAGATATAGAAACGGAATTATTAGAATTATTAGCAATTACATTTATGAAAAAATGTTTAATTGAAAATTAGCTAAGAAATAAAAATAAGAAATATTGTAATCGCATATATTAAGATATTCGATAATAAGTACAAGAAGAAAAATATTTTATTCATAAATATACTTTTGACGATATGATGCACAAAGTAAACCACATTCCATAAGGCGAATAATTATTCTTCCGAGCTTAATGATACCATTAACGTAATGTAGGAAGCGGACGATTTCATGAGCTTAAAAATATAATGTGATATTAAATTCATATTTCTTATATGTAATTTTAATTAAGTTAAATAAAATTAAACAGAATATTTTTATATGTTACAAATATCGTTCGAAAATAGATTATTTACTGATTTTAGAATTACTTATTTTTATTGGCTATTGTTCATGTACTGAACTTTATAACTCTCTGTGACCCTATCATTTCCATCATGTAAACAAGTTCGAATATTATACGGAACAATCAAGTGATAATGATAAAAATGTTAGATTCACAGAGATACTTAATCATACCGTGCCGTAACTTTCCAAGCAAATTACATATAATTTTGCTACAGTTATGCGATATGGTTTTTGACATTTCGTTATTAGAAGTAGCAACATCTTTTTTGCTTCTAAAGAAGTTTGATACCATAATCCATTATATCTGAAAATGTAATATAACTTCAAAACTCTACGTGTTAAATTTACTAGTTTAATAACTTACGCTGCAACAGAAATTTGAGAACTATGATCTATTAGTCTCTGTCCTATCCAACTGTTGAAGAATATTCGAATAGCTTCAATGAGCATAATCGGACCATTTCTTATCATTTCTGTATGAGTCACGATCTGCAGAATAATGCATACATTATAAAATCAGTTTGCGTCAATATAGAAAAGAATATTTTCTATCACAATAACGATGGCTCAACAATTATTATCAAATAGATTAGGACTGGTGATTTGCTTCGAAATCTCCGACATTCAAACTTCGAAGCTTCGAAAAAATTCGAATCTTTGAAGATGACTTCGATTTTTTCGAAGCTGCGAATCTTCAAATCTTTGAAGCTTCGAAAAAATCTATTCGGGCTAATGATACGTATTTTCCTCATCTTAAAACATGAAAAAACTAGAAAAAATTACGATCGTAAGAATAAATCTTAATTGCAAATCTATATCATGTAAAGAATATTTTATATAAATTTCAAGCGTGAGCGTTATCAAAAACTATAATATTTGTTTATCCGTGTCGTCATGCAACTGCTATTAAACAATTGCCAGTACACAATAGCGTATACAGGCAGAATACTTCGTTTGTAATTATAGCATTTATGCGAAATTTATATAAAATATAGTTTACATAAAATAGATTTGTAATTAAGATTTATTTTTACGAAGTTGTAAAAAGTAACAGTAAAATAGACATAAACTTTTTAGAATTTATTATGTATGTACCATCACGCACGTGGAACATTGAATTAGAATTCCCAAGCCAATGTCAATAAAAAGGCATATCGCAAATGTAGAATCAATCAAGTGGATTAGTCTGTTGACAATAAATAAAAATAGAAAAATTCGTATATTATATGTATAATATTTTTCGATGGACCTTATAACGCGATTTATTCATTCGATTTATATAAACCTCTCTATTCTGATTTGCAGCTGTACGCATTGTATAATATTCTCAGCATTCCTATCCCTTTCAGATACCGGATTAAAATCGATATTTTTCGATTTATCATATACAGCCAATTTTTCTAATCGGGAACTGCAAGTATAAAGTAATGAATGAATGAAATACGTAAGATATTTTCTAAAAGAATCAAAGCGAAAGTACCTTAATATAGCCAGTGTACCACAGGTATGTTGTAGAAGCGCGAAATACATGGTATCGGTTGCGATCACTACTGAAGCGCACACAGCGTAGCCTACGAAAATGATTATCAGAAGAGTATAATAATACTTTTCCAAATCCAGAAAGAACTCGGTCGGATGTGGCATTTGCTTTGGTCTCGTTACATTTGACGCCAGGATGATGTCGAGTATTGGTATGGTGAGTGGCGCCGTCACGAAACTGGCTGCACCCACGTATGTAAAAACTGGAAAAAGGAAATTGCCTTTCTTTGTATAATTGCTCAGGAGAGAAAATATGGGGTGTACTTATCGTCATAGATATACTTAAGAACACCAGTGTGAATATTCGACTTTTCTCGACATATTCCTTCAAAATCCAAACATCACTTTCTTCAGCTAATATACACCAATCGTGACGCACATGCTCAACCAGAATTCTAAACTGGAGATACGGTAATTTTTCTTAAGAAAAGTGGCTGCATTCTGTATTCCGACATACTTTACACTCTTACATTTTCAGTTTGCCAATGAAGACCAATTGCTTTCAAAAAACATAAACTTGCGCCGATAGAAGTTGGTAAAACATCGTTTAAATCGTTTAAATTTGTCAAATGCTTGAACAAGAATGCCATCTAATAATAAATAATAATTAACACATTGTATCATATTTAATGTGGCATACATGACTTTTGATGACTATTTTATACAGTATAATACAAATAACGCAATATCGCCAACAATTCCAGAACACTTCTATAGAAATTCTAAATGATCCTCTTATGATTTTCTAGTCCGCATATAATTTATAACGTACCTGCGGCAACAAGAGTATAATCAATGAACCAAGTATTACACAATAAAAAAATGCGTTTTTATTAGACGATGTCTGTATCGGCCACAGGCCGACAAATGACAGCATTAGCTTGTTAACTCGAAAATACCGGGTATCAAAGACATCCATTGACTGGCTTATTCTTGTTGAAGTAGAATTCTTGAATAACTTTAAGTGAAGTTTCTGTCGACTGCACGATTCATTTGATATTCTCTTGCAATGTCCATACGTTGGTAAAGAAATATATGTTATAATATGTCGATTTAAATAGAATCTGTAATAAGGGAGACGCCTTCCGCAGCCGGACGATACGCGAGAAGTCTTGCAATTTTAACTTCACGTATCGTCAACATTATAACACAAAGCAATACTGTGGTAACGCTTCCGTTCTGCTCAGCATATTCGCTTTTGTAAAACAGAAATAATAGTTTAACACAGCAGGATACAGCTGTGATCGTCGTACACCAATTACATTAAATGTATATTTCTTAACTACGAAAAACATTTACACAAAGTGATTAACGATATTTGATTTATGACAAATGTATTTATGTAGCGATATGAAATTTTTATTTGATATACTATATCTAAAAGAATTAAATTATATCAAAAGGTAGTTTACAATAATGTAAGTACAAGAGATGATTTATATTTAATAACATATAAGAGTTTCAAAAATACTTTTATAATTATACTTTCGACTATATAATGCACAAAGTAAGACTATATAAATCACATTCCATATGACGAATAATTACATATCATCTGGGTTTAGTGATAACATTAACGTAACATAGGAAGCTGATGTTTTCATGAGCTTAAAAATATAATGTAATGTTAAACTTTTTACACAGAATTTTAAGTACGTGAAATTATATAGAATATTTGTATATATTTCAAATATCACTTATAACATGTATTTCAAATATCATTTTGTGCGGTATATCCGAACTTTTCTTTCTATAATGATAGCGGTACTAGGTTTGAAGAGATATTTTATCATACCGTGCTGTAATTTTCCAAGCAAATTACGTATAATCTCGCCACAGTTATATAACATGGTTTTTGACATTTCATTATTAGAAATAGCAGCATCTTTTTTGCTTCCAAAGAAGTTTGATACCATAATCCGTCATATCTGAAAATATATTAAAACTATGAAATCTCTGCATTTTCGATTAACTAAGATTAATAACTTACGCTGAAACAGAAATCTGCGAACTATGATCTATTATCCTCTGTCCTATCCAACTGCTACAGAATAATCGAGTAGTTTCAAGCAGCAAAAGCGGAGCGTTTCTCATAATTTCCGTATTAGTCACGATCTGCACAATAACGCGCTAAATTACAAAATCGGTCCGAGTCAATATGGAAGAAAATATTTTCCATCGCAGTAAGTAACGACAAACCAACAAGATACGAAATAGAGAATAACTTTATATTTAATTACTACGTATGTACCATTACGCACGCAGAACACTGAAGTAGAATCCCCAAACCAATGTCGGTAAAAAGACACATCGCAAACGCCGAATCAATCAAATGGATTAGTCTATTGACAACAAATAGATACAGAAAAATCCGTATATCATATTTAGAACATATTTTCTAGTGGATTTTATAATACGATTTGTTCGATTTATAAGAACCTCTCTATTCTAACTTGCAATTGTACGCATTGTATCATGTACTCAACGTTCCTGTCCCCTTTAGATACGGAATTACGATCGAGAGATTTTGATTTATCATATACAACTAAATTTTTCAGACGGTAACTGCAATGTATATAGAAGAGTTGTTTTTTTATAAAAAGGATAAGTAAACGTAAACACAAAGTAAAAGTGAGATACCTCAATATAGCTAGTGTGCCACAGGTGTGTTGCAGAAGCGCGAAATAAATGGTATCCAATCCGACCATTAGCGTACAGCACACAGCGTATCCTACCATCGTAATTGACAGAAGAATATAATAATACTTTTCCAAATCCAAGAAGAACTCGGTCGGATGCGGCATTTTCTTCGGTCTCGTCACATTCGATCCCAGGATAATGTCGAATATTGATATGGTGAGCGGCGCCGTCACCATACTAATTGTACTCGTGCTTGTCAAAACTGGTAAAAGGGAATTTTCTCTCTTTGCATAATTATTTAGAAGAACGGACATTGAGTATACTTATCGTTAGATGTACTTAAGTAGGCCAGCGTGAATATTCGACTTTTTTCAACATATTCCTTCAAAATCCAAATATCTTTTTCTTCCGCAAATAGACACCAATCGTAACGCACGTGCTCAACCAGCAACCTAAACTGGAGGCAAAAAAATACGTTGAATTTAGTATTGACCCCTCTACACACCCGCCGAGTATCATCATGGTCGATTATTTACACCAAAAAATGTTCTGTTGTTAGACAAAAAATTACTTTCTTCATTGCGGCACAATTTACGCCCTTACTTTTTCAGTTTGCCAATAGAGACCAACTCCTTTTAAGAAACACATAAATGCGCCAATAAAGATTGGCAGAACATCGTAAATGTCATTCAAAGTTCTCGTACGTGTAAATAGGTATCCGAGCTATTAATAAATCATTATTATTAATGAATATGTATATGAATTGTAATTAATGTATCGTATCTAATATGTATCGTATTTAATATGGGATACATGACTATTGACGTAACTGTACAGCACGATTCGAATGACGCAAAAATTGCGAACAATTTCAGTAAACTCATATAAAAATTTTAATTGATCCTCCTACAATTTTCCAATCCGTGTATATAATAATATACGAGGTACCTGCGGCAGGAGTATAATCAGTGTACAGAATATTGTACAATAGAAAAATATACTTTTGTTAGACTGTGTCGGCCACAGACCGTGTATAGATAGCAGCAGCTTGTTGATTCGAAAATATCGGGTATCAAAGATGTCCATTGGTTGGCCTGTGCTTGTTGAAGCGGAATTCTTGAATGAGTCGAAGTAAAGTTTCCGTCAGCCGCACGACTCATTTGATATTCTCTTGGGGTGTCGATACGTTGGTAAAAGAAATATATGTTATAATATGTCGAGTTAAATAGAATCAGTAATAAGGGAGACGCCTCCGCAGCCGGACGATACGCGAGAAATCTTGCAATTTTAATTTCGCGTGTCGTCAATGTTGTGACAAAGCAACACGATGGTAACGCTTATGTTCTGCATTCGCATTTTAAAACAGAGACGAAGTAACAGTTAAACGCAGCACGACACAGTTTGTCGCCGTATGCCAATTACATTAGAATATGTTTTTTAACTACCAAATAAAATAAACATTTGTGATTATCGACAATATTTAATTTATGTCAAATGAATTTATACAGCGGTGGATTTTTGGTTTATTAGGGACATAAATAAATAAATTAGTCTAAATAAATTAGAATTATACCAAAAAGTAATTATATATAATAATGTATGTTAATTTTAATACAAAACTTTCATGATATTTATATTGACGCTTTTATTTTTATGTATGTGCAGGAAAGTGGATTGAATCAAGTGGACAATGCAATTTTGTTTCGTGGGAGAATCGTGATCGGCTTCTCGCCTTGAGCGACCGATATTTTCCAGAGAGGTAATTACATATAAAATACATTTACGTATAGTATATTTAAAAATAATTTAGAAAAATTTTATCGACATAATTAATTGAGTTGAGAGAGAAGGCGAGTAAAATGCGCGTGCGCGCTCTTATACATGTAATTATAACAACTATAGTTACTTAAATATTTCGGTAGATCCGTATTCAGGGTGAATCCTAATGGAAGAACCAGCTTTTTACCATGAAAGCTGGGTTATCGATTCTACTATACACACATATTTATGTAAATGAGAGCCCAGCTTTCATGGTAAAAACCTGGTTTGTCCATTAAGATTCACCCTGTATATTATAAAATAACTATTAACGTCCATGATATTAAATTGAGAGAATTTCTATAATAGATAGTATAATATTCCTTCCTCAAGAGAAAAAAGGTTTCTAAGATTTAATAAGAAGTTCTGATATCACGTAGTATAGATGCATAATATAAAGTTAAATAAATAAAGTGAATTGAACGAACCATTTCCGTACAGTATTATAGTAGAATAATATTACGATATGTACGCGTATTAATATAAGCGCAATTTTTTTATTACTTTATACAAATCGATATTCGTGTTTATTATAAATACAATTCATACATTAACACCTGAGTTTTTGACATAGAAAGACTAAAAAGTATATCTAAGTGAAAAGTTTATGAGAAATTTATACATCTCTTGATGATTCGCGCAGCGAGATCATTACTGTGCAATAGGAAACCGATGTTTTTATTACCTTAAAACAATATTTATTATTTTATAATACATTATCTTTTTCTCGTCGATAAGATGCACGGATTTGCTATAAATTTTTTTACATTGTTACGTATGATATTTTCGCAATGTTTCCATACCTTAGTGAAATTTTGTAGATTGATAACATATAACTTGGCGATTGTTAGTTGAGAGGCTTTCTGGCCTCGCGCAATTAGGAACAACAGTAATTTTTGCACTTTTATGGACGCCTTGTACCACATTCCGTCGTAACTGTAAAAAGATATATCGCAAAGTAATAATTTCACGCAAATTCTGAGTAGCTTTATCTTACGCTGCTATCGAAATTTGAACGCTATGATCGACAATTTCTTGTCCGGCCCAATTATTGAAAAATAATCGACAACTTTGCATTATTATAAGACTCAAGTATCGTATAAAGTCAGATGATCCTGTTCGAATTGTGATCTACGAGAAATGATTAAGCTTGAAAACATTTCCAGCATTTTCAACAATCAATAATGAAAAGATATTAATATTTTTATATTATATTTATATTATAAATTTTATTATTAAATTATTATATATAATATTATATACAATATATTATAAATAAATATATTTATATTATATTGCCGTGTAAGCTTAAATTTCAAAATTTAAATATTATTATTACTCACCATTATGCATAAAGTAGTATGCAATAAAAATCCAAATCCAATATCGAAAAAGAGATATAATGAGACTACACGTTCCATCATCTTTGTAAATCTAGATTGATAAACGTTATCAAGATCTAAGTCCTTATCTAAGTGAAATTTTAATAATAGATACAGGCATGTTTAAATATAGGTATAGATATGCAAAAATAATGATATGCTATTCTTGAAATAATTGTCACACCAACAGTAGTATTCTTTCATGCAGTTGAATGCAACGTCGAATACGTCGATCGATTTCCTCGTGCATACAGTCACCATTTATCCGTTGTAATTTATCGTATGTCGTTAAATTTCTTAGATGATGACTACAATAAGTGTATATCAATTTTTATATGTACAGGGTGTTGCATTAACATACACCTCATGATGCTGGGTTACCTATATGTCAGGGGCGTATGTACATCCGAATGGAATACACGGCATGCCGATATAGTCACATGCATACTTTATCCAGTTAAGTATGCAGTGCTCTATAGTTATCATAATTAGTTGCTACGATTAATTATGACAGAAGCGAAGTCACATAGCATTTACAAAATATTTAAAAATATAGACATACAGAGAAAATGCATTGTAGATGTAAATGGAATAATTTAGACTATAGTAATGTATAAGTACGAAGATAAATAATACAACAAATTATTTACAATTTTTAATTTTAATATATGTCTAATGAAATAATAGAAAATTTATTAAATGTTAACATAAATATTAAGTATAATAAGATAGAAATATAATAGAATAAGTGATACTTTTTAATTATAATATATGTTCAAAATAGCCATAATGTTCTGCACACAAAGCAATTTGGTACAAAAAACTTTTACATACTTTGCATAACATTGCCGATATTATATTCACAGTTGCAATTTTAATACAATTACTTAAATCCTCGTATTGTTGGGTAATGTTTTTACATTTGATCTTTTATGTAACCTCCCATAAAGAAATCAAGTAGTGCAAGGTGACCGTGGCGGCCACTCATGGAGATCGCTATGGGTTCCAGTCCATCTATCTGGAAACTTGCAATTTAAAATAATACGCGAAATAATAGATGAATTGCTTTGTGTGCAGAACATAATAGTGGCCTTCGTACTCGGTGGTACTTCGAACACATATTATAAATAAAAGTATCACGTATTTTATCAATCAATCGTAGCAACAAATCATGATAACTATAGAGCACTCTACACTTACAATTAATTGGATAAAGTATGCATGTGACTATATCGGCATGCCCTGTATTACTATACGGATGTATGTACGCTCCTGACATATAGGTAACCCATCATCATGAGGTGTATGTTGATGTAACATCCTGTATATTCAACTCCTAATTTATAATTTATTCTTTACGCGTAAATATTACACGGAATTAAATAGTTTAGCAAAATCATTATTGCAGCCAAATTTTAATTTGTTTGTAGGAGCATGTTCATTTGCTGTTGAAACAAAAAATCAAACAAATATATTTTACTGTTAGAACAAAATTATCGCTGGTACAATGTTAAAGAATTAAGAAAATTAAAGAAAATGAAAAAAAAAAGAAATAGTATAAATTTATTATATTGAAATGAATCCTTTTTCTCTACATATGATTATATTAATTAAATAATTATTTTAATTAACTGGATTTTAATTAGATTGATATGAATCAATTCTCACCACAATATGTCGTACATTCCACAAATATGCTCCACCAGGAAAACATACAAAGTATCGGAAGCTATTACGTTCATGACACAGCAAGTGTAATCTAAAAATAAAATCAATGCTAGTGTGTAATAATGCTTCTCTTGATCGAGAATGATGTAATCCATAAGTTGTGGCAATTTTCTCGGCCTTGTTTCATTTAGGGGTGAAATGACGTCCAAAACAGGTGCGGCGAGAGCTAAGAAATTAAAGCAGGATACAAATCCGATTACGCAAACTAATAGAAAAAGAAAAAAGAATTATATTCCTTTTCATTTTTTTCTTCTAAATAAAAAGACGCACAAAGCAATTAAATAAATAATTATTTCAATTGATAACTATAAATTTATTGAAATTAGCAAACATTTGTTTGCAATTTATTTATTATTTATCTATATCCGAGTTTTTTCATTTTTACATATTTTTAATACATATGTATTAAGATATATATTTTTTAAATATATGTATGTTTCTCTTCATCAAGGACAACGAACTATCTGACAATAATCCTTAAAAGATATTTGGTCAGTGAATTCGTACTTGAATACGCTACCGAGAGCTTGCGACTCTTTTCAGCGCATCGCGTTAAAATTTGCGTTTCTTCATTCGTCAATAGATTGTTCCAGTCATCCTGCGTATGTTGCAAAAGCGCCTTAAACTGAAACGATGCTCATTCAGAATAAGTCAATCGTGACGCAACAATCATGCTTACCATTTCGAAATTGCGTAGTATAGCGATGAATCTCGTAATACATAATATTGTACCAGCTAGAATTGGCAAAAGTTCCAACGTCTTATCCAGATCATTTGCCTGTCTGACCATATATGCGATCTGGTAATCAATAATCAATTTATGGCTCGTTGATTATACATATTTCATATATACTTGGACATATGTATACTTGGACATTTAAACGTAAACTCGCGTCTAAACAATCGTTCTGTGACACAGAAAGAGCACGGCTATTGAATTAGCACGAATTTGAATTAGTATGTTAAACAAATTTTTAGAACTCTATATCTTTGTTCTGTTCGTTCTCTTTTTAGATTCTAATATTACTGTTAGCTAGCAAACTACCTGCGGTAATAACATTGTCGTCATGCCGAATATGACGAACGATCGAGTTAGAAGTTTCATAAGGGGCTTTTGATATGGCCACAGGCCAGTGAAAGTCAGGAAGAACTTGCTAATTTTAAAATACCGCGTATCAAAGATATCTATAACTTTGTTATCAAGAGACATGGTAGTGTTTTGCGTCAAGTATATGCGCGAGACAAACTAGGTATACTGAACCATGTACGGAATAAGAATCCATAAATATTCATTTCACAAGAACAGTATCCTTCTCACCCGCTCACCCCTCTCCCCTTTCTTTCTTTCTTTCTTTCAATAACTTCTTTAGTATTCTGTTAAAAGTTCGTTTTATGGGAATATACTTCAAGGTGCGCAGTATGGCAGCAACATCAATAAAGAATACACGCTTTAGCTAGAAGAAATTGTAACATACGAATAACTAGAATTTGTAATATCTTTGTAATATCTTAAGACTTTGAAGATACTTCATATTATTATTTCATATTCTCAATATTACAAAGTTCACAGACTTTTGTGTAATAATATATAGAAGTCTGTGGTGAAGGTACCGACTTATCGATTAACCCTTTGTTATGCACGTGAGGTGTATACAACACTCCAGAAATCTTAGTTTTATTACTGCGTCTAAAATTTGTCACCGTCAATGCTGCCTTCTTTAATACTTTTCAAAAACTAGTTGTAGACTATATAAAACTCGTTCTGTTTATAAATATATAAGAATTGATTAGAAAAAATTGATTTTGAGAATTTTCACTTTTTTTATGATTTTTTAATAAATAATTAACATGAGGTGTTTCCTGCATTGTTAGTGTAAGACGTTAGTTATATTTATTTAAGATTACAAATAGTTTCTTCAATAGCAATAATAAACAACTTTATAAATGAACATGCCAAAGTTGATTGTTTATGCACCAGAATGGCACATCACTTCTCAAGATGCTCTCCATAGTTTTATAATTTTTTGGATTTCCAAATCAGGGATCTTTTATCGTTAAAAACATGAAAATTTTTATAAATTATTCTTATGAAATTCAACAAAAATTATAAGAAGATAGATCGATAATAGAAAAAAAACAATATATCATTATGATAATTGTGAATTTTCGGGAATTTTTACAGTGAAAGATAGTTATTTAATCGATTGATAAGGAATATCGCCTTTGTGTCGTAACTGCTTCTTACGGATCTTCGAGCGCGTGAAAGAAAATTATGTGAGATATATTAAAATTATAAATCTTTTATAAGACGAACAAATATACTTATGCACATCATTGAATATATCTACGATATCTAAACATTTTTTTATAATTTATTATGTTAAAAAAAACTTTTTTAATTTTTTCGTGAAACGGATAGAAAATACATATATTCGTATTTTTTATGTCAAATATCGCTTCATAATGACTTATAATTACAATCATCTACAATAAAATACAAAACCTAATAATTTTTAAAATACAATAACTTTTTGATACAATTGCACAGTGTCTCCCTTATTTTACGGATAAAAAGGCCGTAAAATACGACATGGCAGTTTGCAATACCTTAAAATTGAATGTCAATCTATTACAATACATAATATGTGTAAATATGTGTTATGTAAAATTGTAAAAGATTTTTTTTTCTTAAAAAAAACATACCGAACTACACATAGTCATGGACATAACGAACATCCTTCCCGCCGTGAGTGTACACGGAACAAAACTTCTGTAAAGAAGTATTTTTAATAAACTTCTGGTTTTTATGGAAAATGCATACCAACTTGAACTGTACCTAACAAATGAAATACGTCATATGATTACATTTCTCTAAAAATTATTTTGTAAAAATTCAAAAGAGGTCGAAAAATTTGATTAAAAGTATTGGAAAAAGATCATTAAAATATTATCAAAAATATCATCAAAATTAATCACTATAAAATCTTATAAATTCTTATTTGAACACACATGTAATTGTAAGGTTTAAAGAATTAAACAGAAATTGGATCCATACGCTTTGTTAAAAATTTCTGCACTTCTGTCTATTAGCAATTGTCCAGGAATACACATACATATGAGATGAGTAAACACAGCACAAGTTACAAAAACGTATCTTATTACTTCTTCAGTATTTTCTAAGTTATTAATAAGCTGTGAAAAATTTAAATATTCCACTAAAAAATAATATTTTTCACTAGAGACATATACGCTTCTTAAATCCTTACTTGTAATCCCATTATACTCAAAAGCAGCACATTCAAGACTAGAAGAATGAATGTCACTTGCGTGAACATGGAGTCCAGCGTCTGAGCGTGTCTAAACAGGAAATCGAATAAAATTGTTTAATATAAATAGTTGGCTGAATGTTACATTGGACACTGTTAATTTACTTTTAAAATCATCACTAAAACTATTATTATTATTATTGTGGACAACAAAATTTCACGTGATGCTGACTCTAATGCAAGTTGATGTTTTTTCAAACACGTCATCAATTCACGATAATCATTGCCGATAGAACCGTGTTCTTCCATAAATAGATGACTATGCATCCCTGCATGTATTTTTTCGTCATCATCCAAATTAGTGTTTGCCTCGCCAGTAATATTTTCAAGATTCTGACTTTAAAATGAAACATTGTAAGTTATAAGTAATGTAACATTGTAAGTTATAAGTAATGCACAATCTGTGTTCTCTAAGTTTATTTGTTCAAAAAATAACTAAACTCTCCTATAGAAACAATTAAATTTGTAAAGAATATAGGAAGAGTACGGTCTTGTTTTTAATTTTTAATTTTACTTACCTGACAGCTGTAAATAGACTGCAAGTATGCAATACACACACTATATACGTGGTATCGACGGTGAACAAAATTGTTATACAAGTTATACTCGTTACGTAAGAATGGAACACAATTGGATAATAAAATTTCTCTTTATCCATTCTGTATTCAGCTTGATATACATATGCCAATGGCCGCGATTCATTCAACGGAATTACGATATCCAAGATTCTTGGTATCAATGGAATTAGCAAATAAAATATCAGAAATACGGCAAAGTATACTGCAAAAAGAAATTATATAGCTTATTAAATGTATGAAATGTCAAAGAATATTCTTTTTTGACATGGACATTTTATAATTCCGTAAGAATTTTATAAAAATACGTAAAATTTTATACATTTTGAAAAAATTTAATTTAATTCAAAAAAAGTTTTTCTTACACTAAAAAAATTCAACATAATATTTTTTGCGATTACAATGATTGATATATATTTTTTTAATTTAGAAACTAATTAGTAATTACTTCCGTACCTGCAAAATAGCTTGTTACTTTACGACTGATATTGGCATAATATCTCAAGATACGACATTCGCTCTCACTACTAAAAAGTTCCCAATGATCATTCATAAGTTGCAACAGTCGTCGAAACTGATAAACAATAGAAGAGCAAAGAAAAAATAGTAAATAGGAAATATACATTTTCGAATTGACAACTCACTTTCTTATTATTCACAACGATGTTAATTAGCTTTATGTAAGAAGCCACAACAGGAGTAATGGTAATTGTACATTCGACGGCCATATCTATATCACCCCAAGTATCGTATAATAGAAGCGCCTACAAAAATCAATGGCTATATTGGCAATATTAAAGTGCAAGTATATCATATCTATTTGTTAGTAAGAAAGGAAATTGAATTTAATCCAACAGTATCTTCTCAACAAATACTTAATTAACAGTTAACACGTTTACACTATTACTTGTATAATTAATACGACACATTACCTCAACTAGAAAAAGAGAATAGTGCACTATTGATAAAATACACGGTACTAATATTCTCGATGCTTTACTCTGATACGGCCAACCACCGATTCGCAACAAAAAGAATTTGTTGATAGCATAGTATTTTTCCATGTTTGAATTCATGTTGTATATAGGATTTTATGCAAATGTACCGTTGCGAGTCGTCTTTCTTTGTTAAATGTATGATATAAAGAAAACTTGACGGATAAAAGAAAAAAACGGTATGATTACGGTAATAGCGCATTGTCAGTTCGATAATTCTAGTTTGTCAAACTTATACGAATGGAAGATGTAGGGGAAGAGGTACAGTCATTGAAAGGGGCAGAGTGATTGACATCCTGTTATATTTTTACCTATAGCAGACTAACTGCTCATTGCATGATTAATTTCCAGGTACTAAAGAAGAGAGGAACTTCTTTAGTACCTGAAAATTAATCGCGCGATGTACAGTTAGTCTGCTATGGGTAAAAATATAACAGGGTGTCAATTACTCTGCCTCTGTCAGTAACTGTACCTCTTCCCCTATATTAAATTAATCGATACACGGTGATCAGCGTCTTTACATTGTGCAATTTGCAGCACAACTTCTGTCACATTTCATAGAAATTATAAGAGCTAGTCAGATAAAAATGAGTCAAAAAGATTATTCCAAAAACTTATCTTTATTTCAAAAAGAGTCTCCACCAACATTTTGAGGTATTTGAGTATCGAAATTGGTAATTCCACGCTCATATTCTTCGATTTTTGCGTCAAAATATGTGTAACTATCACTTGCACTCCATCGTTCGATGCAAACAAGCGACCGTACAACTGCTTCTTCAATGCACCAAAAATGTAAGAATTACAAGGGGAAAAATCTGGATTGTAGAAAAAGTGTGCTCGAGAAATCTCTACTTAAACTTTCGAAGCGTATCACGAGTCACAATAAACCTGGACATTAGATAATTAAACAAATTCATAAATTTTTTATAATTTATTATTAGTATCATAAAAATTTTTTTTTATTTTCTGTTTTAACGAAAGAGCGAAAATAATATACAGATATTCGTACTTCTGAAATATGACGCTTTATTATGATAACATTCATCCTTTACAAAACACAATGATTGCTAATGACTTTTCTAGAAATTATAATTTTGTGATGATGTAAGGTATATGTACCCAATATGGCCTACTTGCTACTTTTAAGTATAATCTTGTAGCCATCCGCGGTACCAACAATTTTTGTAAAACAATATCTTCGTATTGCTTTCATAGATTGGAAAATCCTTTTACAGAATGAAAGTATAGGCATTAATATGTGTCTGCCCCGTAGTATTTATACTGAAAACTAAAAAAATGTTTAATTATGCTATTTTTGAACCCTAGAGCTGTCAAATCATGACAATATGTGCTTGACTTAAAATCTCTGTAATCCGTATTTGCGAAATTCCACCGACACATAGATTACAATAAAAAATAATATAGAATTCTGTGAATTTCATTTTGACACATAATTAAAAAGATTTTAGTTTACAAAAATTATATGAATGTGTGGATGTATTATAGGTAAAGAAGAGCGAATATTAAAACTTTCTTCGTTTTGATATGAAGTCGAAACGCGTGGTTCATTTTTGCGTATACTTTATTCCTGCAAAAGAATTTTGTATTTTGTAAATTTCAGTTTGATAATTTATAATATTATAGCTTAGAATTCCGGCCTACATTATCGACCTCGATCAAGTTCGAGCGTCACTCCAGCATCCTCTTAAATAATTACATGACGAATTCAACTAATAATGCTAGTATATCGTACATGCTATCTACCTGATTTGTTTTGCCCAATGTCTCATATTTTTAATTAATGTTCAGAAAGGTTTCCTACTTCGAATCTGACTATCAGTTAGATTCGGCAAAAAATTATAAAAAAATTGCAAAGCTTAATAACCAAGGTAAGTTTAATAAGCCATATCGGGAGAATTACTTTATATAATTGTACAATGACATTCTTATTGTACGGATAAAAAGGTCGTGAAATACGACATAGCTGTTTGCATCACCTTAAAATTGAACGTCAATCTATTACATGATGTAAAACTGTAAAAGATGTATACACCTAAATTAAACGTACCGAACTGCACATAGTCATAGACATGACGAACATATTTCCAGCCGTCAATGTACACGGAACGATACTTCTATAAAGAAGTATTCGTAATAGTTTTTTAGTTTTTATGGAAAATGTATGCCATGCTGAACCGTATCTAATAGAAAAGATGCGTCTTATGATTAATTTGTTATCAATAATATAAGTCATTAAGGGGATCCTAAAGCGACGCTCGAACTTGATCGAGGTCGATAATGTAGGCGGAATTCTAAACTATAATATTATAAATTATCAAATTGGCTTTACAGAATACAAAATCCTTTTGCAGGATTAGAATACATGCAAAAATATTACTTATTACTTATTAATATTACTTATTTGTACTCATAAAATTTCAATCTGAGG
>VBVQ01002879.1:0-22135 GCA_011636635.1 Tetramorium simillimum
ATTTTCTTTGGTTACAGCCTTTTGAGATTTATGAATACAAGAACGATGTAACTACAAAGATGCCATTCTTTATACGAGGAAAAGTATCAACCAAATTTTCATCTAATCGTAAGATAATGAATATTCAAATACTTTGTTCTGTGTAATCTATGTTGGCTTGTACATAACAAGCATTAAGAAAAATCTATGTAAATCAAATGGAATAAATAGCATCTCGAAAAAAAGACGTGTGTTGATTCATAATTATGTAACAAAATATGAACAAATTCATCAGATAGTGAGAAAGATAAAGAAAGATAAAAAAAGTGTTAGTCATAATATAACAACAAAGTAGACGAGGGTAGACAACACTAACTACAGCAGGTATCTCATTATATTATTCTTATTGTGACAGTAAAGAATGATATGGTACTTTAATTATTCCATGATAAAGTGCTGCTAGGTTGTATTTGTTTTAATTTCTTTTGTTGTCCTTTTTTCTCATTTAGCATTCAACTTTTCTATCATATTTCTATAAGAAAATAAAAACATACGATGTCTGTTAATAATTCTATATTAATTATATATATTTCTGCAATCAATCAGATATACTTGTAGTAAAACTTGTTTATTTTTTTTATGTTAACATACCTTAATCATATAATTTTACATTAACTTACCTTAATGTAATAGTTTCGGTTTCGCTTGTAAAACGCAGTCTTCTGCCTCAAAATCTATCAAATCTTAAATTAGTTCCTATAACGTAAATGTAAAACATCCAATATTTTTAATCTAATATAAGAAAGTTTCAGTAAAATACACTGCATGACAACAACTGCTAAATATAAAGAAATGACGAAAAAGTTTCTTTTTATAGACATTAAATACGATCATGTTTATCTTGATGTTTTTTCCTTCATTCCTTACTTTTTTTGATATATTAAAATCTTAATTTTATTGATGCCCTTTAATATTTGTATAGTGAATTGTATACAGTAAACTTATTAGTAAATACGTATTAAATTTAAAATAAACAAATTTCCTGTTAATATAGATAATACTGATATATTTTCGTATTAAAAATTAAACTCTATTATTTACATCAGTTTTACAAAATTCTCAGAGTTTCAGCAAACTCTACATTTATTATTCAAACTGAGATATGAGAATTACTTTATAATGTATATACATAATATAATACATAACTACGCAGGTTGCTGCTTTTAACATCAAATATCTCGGAATTTATACAATTTGCTCATTTTTCGGGATCGGTGTTAAACACTGATTGATCACACCAAGTAGCATAGAATTTTCTAAAGCTGCAGCCACTCTTTCTTTGTCCGCGAGCTGTTTGTTCACTGCCGCTTCTGAGACATGAGTTCCTGGGACAATTTCCACGCTGACCTTGAATCTAGCAGGTAAAGCACGTAGCAATTGTACGCGAATAGACAATCCGATAAGAGTGGCCATGCTGCAATGTGGAATTGTAGGCGTAAACTTTACGTCCACTCTGTTCTTTTTATTATCAACCTGCAACATCAAGTTTTAAGAGATTTCAAAATACAGTAAAGTCCAGTTCGATATTAATTAGAAAAATTATATATTTTACATCAATGAGAATCTGGTCCACTACATTCAGCTCCTCCAGAGTCAAGGGATGCTCCGGATCTTTGATGTTCCTAATTATATCTGTAAATTGTCAATAATTAATATTTTTAAATTCCATTTATAATAGAAAATGTATGCTATGTAGTTTACAATATACATTAAGTTTACAATATACATTATGTAGCTATGTAGTTTACAATATACATTAAGTATAATATATTTTTAAATTTTATTAGATAATATCACATATACTATTAATAATGCAAATGCAATAAATCTTTAGAATTATACAAAATATTAAATGAAGCACATATTTCATTGAAAGTTAGTTTCTCAATATTCGATCTTAGAGCATATATATGCTCTAAGTATTCGATCATTAATAAAACATCTAAGATAAATAATAAATTTACTTTGTGATTCTAAAAGCAGAAATTGAGTGTTAAAATTGATGTATTTAATCTCTTTTATTTAAGAAAAAGTATGCAGCAGCATATTGTAAATTACATATTTTTTCTTAAAGACAACTGTGTACGTTCTTTACTAATTGATTCGTCTTATTATTTCGTGCATAAAAGTATAAGATAAAGATTAAACGTCAAGATTAAATGTTTTACAAGTTATATCTTGACAAAATATGTCGAATTAAGATATAAAATATCTCATAATCATTCACTTATACTCTTATAACTTTTTATATAGATATTACAAGAAATATATTTACAGGAAATTTCGTTAAAAAAATTATACTTATCAGAAACATAGTACATTATACATAAATAACTTTGATGTGATTATAAAATAAATTGTCCCGAATTAATTCGAGTTTGTGGAAGGGATTAAGAGTTAGGAAATCAATCATTTACCACGTAATTTATCTAATAATTACAAGCATTAAACCATAAAGTAATTTCACAAATAATCAACACTATATTTTGAGGTTACATACCGAAAATCTCTCGCGCGTCGAATTCATCCGTGACATATTCATCCCACTCTTCATTTGTGATCTCTCGGTCATCTAATTTTTTGTAGAGCTTCGGATTAATATTCTCCAAATTTTCGCTCATCGTGTATCACCGAATTAACGTCGAATCTCTAAAAGTCACTTCGCAAAAGAAATCATCCGTCGTTTGGAAACGTGGCTTGTCCGCGCTGTACCACGTGACTCATGTTATGCGACATTACTGATTATTCTCTTTAACTGCACTTCTTGCACTATTCATCTTCTCTCCATTTCTCTTTACGTTGGGAAGAAAAAAAGGACGGATAAACGGTGCAGGAAGTGCAGTTAAAAAGATAGACCTATGTTTTGATGCAACATGGCGCTCATGGCGCCTCTGGCTGTCAGAGTGCGATGAGTCCTTGGGAGCAATTTCCGTGGGAGCCGTGTGCCGCGTCCGACAGTGAACGAAAAGATGCCCGTCGACATTAATCGGTTAACGGAGGGTTGGCTAGAACTAGAGAGCGATCCGGGTACGTTGTTAGCTTCGAGAGTTAGTGTCTGTCACTCATCTGTCAATTTGTCGCAGCTGTCCCGCAGCTTAGAAAGTACTTTTGCGCTGTAAAATTAGTAGCAAGCACAGCTGTAATACTTTTATTCTATCACGCAGGCCTGTTCACGCTGCTCTTGGAAGACTTCGGCGTGAAGGGCGTCCAAGTGGAGGAGATCTACGATCTGCAGAAGTCGCTCGAAGGCCCGGTCTACGGCTTCATCTTTCTGTTCCGATGGATCGAGGAACGGCGATCTAGGCGAAAGGTCGTGGAGCAAGATGAGAGCTTTGTCAAGGACGAGGAGATTGTTAACAATATCTTCTTCGCGCAGCAGGTCAAGCTCTTATCAGATTTGCTATTATATGTATAAAACATATTATTTTTCTAACGCAATATTATGTAACTGTCGCAGGTTGTCCCCAACAGTTGCGCCACTCATGCGCTGCTCTCAGTTCTCCTGAATTGCCCGAATATCCATCTGGGCACGACCCTATCCCGGCTGAAGATGCATACCTCCGGCATGTGTCCAGAGAATAAGGGTTGGGCGATCGGCAACACGCCGGAGTTAGCGTGCGCGCACAACTCGCACGCTATGCCTCAGGCGAAGAGGCGGCAGGACAAGAACACCGGTGTCTCCACAGGTAGATTCACGGGCGAGGCTTTCCACTTTGTCAGCTACGTTCCGATAAACGGCAGGCTCTTCGAGCTGGACGGCCTGAAACCCTATCCCATGGATCACGGACCGTGGAAGGAGCACGAGGAGTGGACGGAGCAATTCAGACGGGTCATAACCGATCGTTTAGGCATGGCGACTGGCGAACAGCTGCAGGACATCAGATTCAATCTCATGGCAGTTGTGCCCGACAGACGTCTCGCTATCTCGCATAAATTAACGATGCTGAAGACCAACAGGCAGATAGTCTTGGAGGCCTTGCAACAATTGATGAAATTGAGCCATCAAGATGGCAGTAACAGCGAGAAGAATTCGCATAAAGAGATCGACCCTGATAAAGAGAAACAGTACGAAAAAAGAAGCAAGACTGAGGATGAAAATGGATTGCCTACCAAGACGGAGATCGAAGAATCGCCTACAATTCCCACTATCAACGTTGAAAGAAATAATGATTCGACGGTGGTTATGGATGAATCGGTTTCTGGCATCGCATCTGGAAAAACTGAATCCACGTAAATAACAATTAACTTTCTTCACATAACGCTATTTCTAGTTTCACCAAAATATTTTGTTTGATTTATAAAGTTGAGTTAAATCTCGCAGAATATAGATGTATAAAGGTATAAATATTTTTTCTAGTTAGAGAATTGTATTTTCTCATATTATATTTCTTTCATTTATTTCTAGCTATAAAATTTTATCAATGCTATATATAGTTCCGATATAAACGATTTATATTTGATTTCAGTGGAATGGAGAAAGTGGTGATGTGCGCTCTGGATTACGCCACGCCGTTGCGAATTCAAACCTCGCCAGCTCACAGCTCGTCGAGTACAGACACGTCCTCGGAAATCGGATCGGCTTTTAATTCACCCACTCAAGGTAAGAGAAGAAGAAAAAATGCTCGTCTTTATGGCAGTGCGTCGCATAGCCGTCTGGTAGTACACACTTTCTTGCTCTGGCAAAATATCAAGGTGTTCGGGCAGGTCATTCGGATCGGTTTGATATCTTCGGAATTCGGCACGCTGTAACAGATGTAGTAATGAGAGTCGGAAGCGGGATCCTTTATCTTACCGAGCTCTCGACACAATCTCTCCTCGGACGTTTCCTCGTCGTGTATCGCTGTACTTTTGTTTTCGGCACGCTTGATGAATATTTCATTCACGGGAAACCTGTTGCTCGCGCACGTTTTCCCGCTCTCGACGTCGCAGATTCGCGAGTACTCGTTAAAAGCCGTGTGCGGCGGGCAGGAGTACTCCACTACGGCGGCCGTTTTCGGCTCACATGTGTAATACCGGTTACAGTCGGTCCTGTTCGGCAAGCGAACGTTCCTCGTGCACGCCACGACGCTAACGGTACGTGGTGCTAATCGATGCGCCACGGCTTTGTATCGGTCGATCGTGAGATATTGTTTGTTCCCGAGATTATCGCTAATCCTTATTATGTTGTTGTCAGAGTCCAGACTGTCAATTAGCAGTTCCAAGGCGCTCTCCGTCGAAACGGTGCTGTCCGTCGTCGTGATGCTGCTCACCTGAGGACCGTTGCTTCCTACCATTTCGGTTGGCTCACCGTTATGTAACTCGTTGCTTTCTGTATAACTTTGTACAAGATAGTTCAGCGAATTATTCTGCCTAGGATTGTGAGACGCGAATATGATGATGGTCTGCGTTAGATCTTCATCTCTTTCGGGTATCGATGGAGAATCTGATAGCTCCTTGTAAACGTGCAACTGATTTATCAATTTATTCAACCATTTGTAATGGCTATCTACGATGTCTTGATATTCTTGTATCAAGGACAACGGTAATTGTCCTTGTCTATACTTGTATACATAATTCTCTTCCTTGTGATACGATGCGTTTCTCACGCTTTTGTCGCCGTGCGTCGTTTCATCCGTTTCTTCAAATTCGATTATGGGACACGCGGTCACTGCCTCAGTCGTCGAATCGGAGAAGTCGTTAATCACGTAAGACGAATCGATCGTTTCGGAGACTTCTGAAGGATCCTGCGTATATCCTAGATAACTAGTTTCCATTGAATCGATCAGTTCGGATGTTCCATACTTCTTCGTTACGGGAGCACGCTCGGTCGAGAGCGTGTCGCACGTCCAAATATCGCCAGGAATCACACACAACCGTAAATACGGCTGGAATATCTAAAATTAAACATTAGAGCTGTATTAGAATTGCCAATGTCGAGGGTCGAAAGTTCTGTTTGCCCCGTTTATTAACGACTCACCAAGCCTTCGCTACATTTCGATGGAACCCATACGTAACCGCCGCCAGGTAGATTCACGCAATTGTAGAAAATCGTGCAGCTCGTTAGATGTGGCTTTCTCGATTCCGGGCATCTCGAGGAGCACACCAGGCAGATCAGACTGCACACGAGGAGAATCGATACGAAACGCATCCCGTACCGCAACTGCTACAGACTGCAGTTCGTAGGTCTGCTTCGAGATACTATGTACTTTTCACACGCGCGTACACATTCGTGCATCTCTGCGAAACGTTTCGTTTCGCACCTTTCACGTACAGTTACTTGACCCGTCTGTTACACGTTACCCATCCGCCGGTTTCTCGTCGCACAGAATTTTGGAAATGCTTTATATAGAATGAAAAACAAATTTTGAGATCGTTAACACTAACTTTGAGAACCTCGAGCCAGCAAAAGAAGGGAGATTTAGATATCTTAATATTTTCTAGCTTGGGGATGGAATTCCGGTCAGAGCAGCCCTACCTCAACAAAGGACTTCAAGAAGTTCGTGGTGATTAGAGTCGCTGGCGACGAGAAGAACGAAGCAGGTCTGAGTAAGTATTAGATTTACATGGTTCAGCGAAACAAATCCATCGGTTATCTAACATCGAAACGTCGCGTTTGTGCAGGCCGTTCTCTGGGAAATATCAATATAAACGGGAAGAGATTGGTTTCCGACAGCGGCCATTTGCACAAGAAGGTCTGCTTATCGGGCGAAGTCAGAATTCCTCACGCGAGGGTGAAAACTAGCAACGGCGACACAGTCACGGAAGAGAAGAAGGTCGAGAAAATCGATCCGAAACTATGTTCCAAGTATCCGGAATTGTTTGAGCCGCACACGTTCGCGCCTAAGGACCTTCTGGCACTGCTGAAAAATTTAGAGCACGAGATCAGCGTGTGCGAGACCAGCCTGAAGGACGAGAACGACAAGAGAAACAAGTATAAGGTCGGTCTTATGCGTGTCATGAAGTGATTATTTATTTTAATAACAAAGGTTGCAGTTGACAACCATGATATTTCATCCATTTCTCGTGATTATAATTGCGACCTATAGGTCACAATTTATATCTATAATTAACTGATAACATTAGCGAGCATTTTACTCTCACAGTAAATTATATATAAAAATCATGCGAATCTTTCAGATCGACGATTGCCGGAGAACGCATAATTACGACGAATTCATTTGTACTTTCCTCTCGATGCTCGCTCAGCAGGGCAAACTGGCGGAGTTGGTCCAGCAACATCTAACATTAAAGAAGCATTCTTCCGTTTCAGTAAATAGAGTTCACAGGTGCGTTTTCTCATCTGATTGATCGATATTTAATTATTTAGAAATCTCATAAATTAATTGATGAAGTGACCATTAAGTTGTTTTGCCAAGTTAACTGCATTTCTGAAGATGAATTTTGATATATTTCCAGATCATCGAAAAAGTCGGACACCCGTCAAAACTCTTCGCGCAGACGTCGTGGTAGAACAAAATGTAAAAAACGAAAGTAATCTTTAACTAACGTAGATTTAAGATTTAGGGCATCGTTCCGTCTGTTCGGAATTATTTAAATTGTTTATACTGGATACATATGCTATGAAAGCTATTTGATAGTTTTGCAAAAATCACGTAAAGAAGCCATATATACATATATATAGCGATTTTAAATTATACGTGAATACTTTAGAGGATGAATTTAGAATCCGAGACAAGAAGAAAACCGTATGACCGTATAGGCCGTTTATTTTCCAATAATAAATTAAAATATTTGAAATACTTACCTATTATAGTCATGACTTTTTCCTTTTTTTTTTCAGTTTCAAATTTACTCTATAGTATTGACGTTAAAGATCGCTCTGTATAATTTCCACATAATATCCTTTCAAAATCATGGACTTATTAGCTTGACACGATTTCTAGTTTTTTTTTAGTGTAATGCAAATATTTTTTAAACGATTGTAGAACTGATTTCAACTCTGATGCTATCATTGAATGTATAAACATTACTTCTTATACTGTACAAACTATTTTACAATGTATACATATATATTTTTTATATTCTTTGTATAATCACACGTGATATTTAATTGTCTAAAGTAGATATTTATGCTTACCGTAGTTCCGCTTACTTTTCGAAGATATTCCATCTCTCTTCTTCTGAATTATATTTCGTATAAAATATATAACTTATCGAAAGCGTAATGTGACGTTTCTTTTTTTCTTGCCGAATTGTTGAGGAGAAGGATAGAAGGGGTGTAAGGATGTTAAAGAACTAAGGGAGGGGCTTTGTGTCAAAAACATTGAAAATATTTATTTATCGGTATTCATATACAAGTACACTACACGCGCTGTGGATATGTCCCTTAGAGTCTAAATACTTACATCTCCGAGCAGCCGGAGAAAGGAGAACCAAACTTATTCGATTGGTTGGAATTACGGTTGTTTTGTTGTTTAATCGTAAACTGGACGACGGGTCATCGATTCTCGCCTCTAAGTCGCTTTACCGTTAGTATATAGTGCATAGGAACTGTAGTCGAAACGCGCGCGAACAATTTCGCGGGGGCACAGTTGGGAGGCGGTGGAAGAGGAAAGAAGGAGCGGAGCAGAAAGGGGGGGTAAGAGTGTCGTTCCTTCTCCGGCCGACGTTCCGGCGGTCCTCGTAACTGCTTTTTGGCAAAAGGGTGCGATTGTATATGTACAATTTGTAACGTGTCGGCTCTCTCGCGATCGCGTCGCGTTTGCGTGATCGTTCGAGGCGAGCGAGGCAAAGTGCGCGAGTAATCGGGATATGTGTATGTATGTGTTTGATTGTTGGTTTATTGTATGTCTCTGAGTTTTTTTTTTGTAGAGTGTACTAAATCTGGAATCACGTCGAGACACCTTCGTCGTCGACGTTGATCGCGGGAATCGCGGTTGCTCGTTAATTAACAATAGAAGACAACGTATTTACACAGTGCAGCATCTTGATTCCTTCTCGCCGACCACCGGAGAGGCGGCCGCAGCGAGAAACGCATATGACTTCGTCGTTACAACAGGCACTCTCGGTATCTTACAGCGACGCGACTGCGAAACGCGGCGGTGTTGCTGGCGAACGTCGTTCTTCAACAGCGTGTCGGGGCTCGGCGACGACGACGACTCGAAACATTTTATTGCTATTTACGGTTGTATCCCGTTCTGAGGTGCGTCAATCAACGTTCTGTCCGCTCAGTCGGGTTCAGGAGGGTTGAAAAATTCGGCGATGGTCGAGGTCCCCTCTCGCGCGACCGTCGCTGACCGCGGAATTTACAAGCATACCGTACAAAATATGGAACATTCACGCCGGGAAGAGTAACGTAAAAAAATACAGGGGGCAAGAGGAATAAAGACGAGATCCAGTCCGCGAAAGACACGACGAGAAGGATCGTCTCGCGAGAGGGGACCCCGAAATCACCGCCGTCTGCGATCCCAACGGTCGAAGCTCGCGCGAGCTCCAGTTTCCTGCGTCGTCGTCGCACGCCCCGCCCGTACATAACATAGGCGATTAGTGTACAATAAATAGAGATGCCTTTTCGCTATTTACGGTCGCTCCCGGGTCGATTGACGTCGATTCGCGCCTCTATCGCTCTAGCGTATCACATGTAAAAACGAACGGTTGATCGATCGGGGACAATGGTCAGCAAAGTATCGCCGGTTCTTTCTCCGCAGGTTCGTCGCCGATTTTACTCCATCATCGTCGGACGAAGATCCTTTCGTTTTCCTTTCTCTCTTCGCACTTTCGAGAATAAATCACACTTTGGTTCCGGCCGGCGGCCTCGGCGGTCTCGGCGATCCTTCGACCGGTCTTACTGTTACAATATAACGTAATCTCCCGCACCTTCGAACCGGCAACGGCACAATCAAGCACTGCACGTGCGTTACAGCTCGCTTCATCAATGATATCGAAAAATACATTAATTTGAAAAAAAAATATATATATGCATATAATATATATATTTCTTGCAAGTATATGCTATGTAAATATATATTACATACACCTATAGGCTCGCTTAATACTTCAATACGCGCTAAATTCCGCCTTCCGAGAGGACTTTCCGCGGCGCTTGTACATACATCAAAGTTAGCGTTTCTCGTCCGGCGTTTGTAACACAGATGCACTTTCGTTTTCTTTATACATGTACATATATACAGACACTCGCCACTACGACCGTAGGGGTGGATTCGATAGCAAAAGTATAAAAAAAAAAAGGAGACAAAGGACAGTCGCGCAAAAGTCGTGAGAAAATTTGGCCTGACCGAGGAGACGCTGCCTCGCGACTCTTTCCCCTCCCCGCAGTCAAGTCCGGATTAACCAGCGTGATTCGGACTTGGAAACGTTCGAGGGAACGAAGATTTAAAAAGAAACAGGAAAAGGGATCCGAGAGACTCGCGGAGCTTCGTCCAAGTTTCGGCTTTCGAGAGATGCGACAGAAGAGGCAATAAATAAAAAAAAAAAAGCAAA
Organism: Tetramorium simillimum; assembly: GCA_011636635.1. NCBI lineage: Eukaryota > Metazoa > Arthropoda > Insecta > Hymenoptera > Formicidae > Tetramorium > Tetramorium simillimum. Next base: position 10,480 of record VBVQ01002879.1, read on the forward strand.
TTCGGACTGAATGTACCAGCGAGCCGAATTTATCAAGTTTCGAGCAAGATAGATATCGCTTCCGAAAGTTGCGGATATTCAACAGCAACCGTGCGAGGTGTACACGATTAATGAAGGTTCGATCGGTTTTGACGAATAAATAAATGACTCGAGGACGCGAGGAGGAGTTAAAGCTACGCCTCGAAGCTCCACCGCGCCAAATCGCCACGATGATCGCGAACAGCAGAAAGATGACGACAGTAATGACTCTGATGCGAAGGGGGAGAGAAAAAAAAAAGAGGAGAAGAGGAAGAAGTAATCCCTGCTACGCGGGAATGAATCGTATTATGGATAATCCGATGGTAGTGAGATAGCCGGTTGCGCGACCAATCATCAATCGGGGGAGTAACTCGCGTGTAATAATGCTCCGTTTAATACAGATCGCGGGTACTTCGTTCACTTGATCGCGCCGATTACGCTCGGCCCGACTCGCCGCGATACGTTTGCCCGAATCGACAAAGCTCTCTAGTTAACGATAATGGTAATAATAGAAGAACGATTAGCCTACGGGAGTCTTACAACGTAACTTACAGCGCTACAAGGTATCGCATCGGCTCTTAACTCCTAATTCCACTTCGCTTCGGGATCAAGAGTGGAGAACGCCTTTAACCCTTCGACCGGTAGCCGCCGAATCCCCGGAGGGGGGATTCGTTTCCAAACCGACGTCTCTCGCGTATCACAATAAGTTACAAGTTTTATCGAAGAGGAAGCCTCACGTTTTTTTTTTTTTTTTTTTTCGGGGAGGTATAATCTACGGGCTGAAGGATTAAAGATTTTCGCAGCGAAACGAAAGTCTCATTGCTTCTTCTGGTTATCGATGATTCTCGTGCAACGAGCAGCTCGACAGCAATCGGTAATCGCAAATTTCTCTCGCGAGTATCCTATCTTAGCAACATCTTCAACATTGGCTAAATGTATGTCTGCTCCCGTTGCACCGGCGAAAACTCTCTCTGCGCGCTCTTCATCCTTTAAATAAACACAGGAATTTTTTTACAAGATCCTTTACGGTCAATCGCGAATGCGACTCGCTCAGCTCGGCGCGCTCAAACTCCGCGACGGCCTAGGGATCCGTCGTCCTTCCCACGCGTCCTCCAGACGACGTCTCCATGTCCAATTCCCAAGGACCCCGGCATCCGGCCAAGGGGAGGAGGGCTCGCAGTGACCCGCAAAAGAAGGGGGAGCCGCGTCCTTCACGGTCCGCTGACCGTGGCGGCGGAGTGACCCGTCACGAGGCTGTCCGCCGCTGCGACCGCCGCCGCCGCCGTTGCTGTGACAGGTTTGCCTGAGAGGCGGAATATCGATTGCAGGGACGCGACCTCGGACGCGAGACGGTCCAGCTTCATCTTCACCTCCCGATCGCTCTCCGTGACCGCGGGGACGGTCGGGCCGGTCCACGGGTCGGCGCCCAGCGAGATGCCGGAGTCGCGCTCGTCGCTGGAGCCCTCGTCCCACGGCGGCGATGCCCGCGGTCCGGGCTCCTGCTTGATACCCTGAAGCGCGAGCAGGGCGCTCGCGGCGTCCTTGTCGCCGATGCGCGACTTGTGCCTGAGCTTGTGAGGCAGACTGTTGTTGGCGGCCGGGTTGTTCTGCGAGCCCACGACTATGTGGGGCCCGGCCTCGTCGCCGCTGCCCGACGACAGCTCGAACGGCGATTGCGCCCGGCGGCCGCGCGACGACAGGTTCAGCGCGCTCGTGGTGTCCAGGTGGTGCATCGCCGGGTGCGAGTACGGGTACTGGAAGCTCTCGGTCTCCGGGTAGGCGGTCGTCTCGGGCACGTAGAGCTGGGCCGGCGATCTGGGCGAACGGGCGCCGCTCACCGGCTGATGGATCACCGACGTGTGCACCGGGCTGGGCGTGCGCGCGTAAAGAAGCGCCGCCGACGGCGGTATCTTGGCGCGCTTCACGCTGATGGTGGGCTCCGACGGTAGAGCGGCCAGCACGTGCTCCGTACTGATGACGGACTCGCCGCAGATGCCAAACTTGTCGCGTATCGCGTCGAGCTGCGCCTTGAGAATGTGATTCTCCTTGCTGAGCTCCATCACCCGCTGCTCCAGGACCATATCGTTGAAGCGGCGCTTCTCGCGCGACCGCTTGGCCGCCTCGTTGTTGCGCCTGCGACGGTCCCAGTAGCTGTCGTCCTTCTTGTTGTCGGGGATGAACTCGCGCTGCTTGCGCTGCGAGAACAGCTCCTTCCGTATGTCGAAGCTGTTGGGCGAGAAGTTGTCGGGATGCGTCGTCATCGGCGGCGCGTTTTGATGCTGCTGCTGTTCATGCTGCTGCTGTTCATGCTGCTGCTGTTGCTGGGCCTGGTGGTGGTGATGATGATGATGCGGCGGCGGCTGGGGCTGCTGCTGCTGCGGCGGCGGCGGCGGCGACTGCTGCTGCGGCTGATGCTGATGCTGAATCGCGGCTGGGGGCCCGCCGTGATGGCCGGGATGCGTCAGGGGCACCGTCAGGGGTCCATGGGCGTCGTGGGGCCCGCCGTGGGGCGCGCCGTGACCGCCGCCGTGGGCCATTGTGTGCGTGGCCGGCATGTTGCTGTTCAGACACGCGGTCTCACCATTGATGGGCGATCCACTCTGGCGGGCAACAAACTCTGCCACCATAATTTGTCTTCTTAGTACATCTGGAATGAGAAGAGGGCAATCGGTCAGTTAATCGAGCGAAATGGTAATGTCGCGCGATTTTTTACAAGTCGATTCGCGCGCGCGTCGCGCTTATTAGCGGCGATGACGAAACTCGCGTCGCGTTCCAAACGCCGGCGATAATACGTACGTCAGAGAATTGGCTAACGATCAGACAAGTACGATCGGTATCAGACGTTCTGCGTATCAAAAAGAGAGAGAAGAGAGAGAGGGGAGAGTATCTATAATCTTAAAAGCTTATTACCAAACTGTGTTGAATCTATATTTTGAAAGACGAAATTGCGAAGCGCAAAGTTTTTCAGAAACACTTCTAGGAATATAATCTCCATTTTTTGCAAGTAGAAGTTTTTTAACGTGGAAATATTCTCTCCGACTGAATGCAGGAGGAAAATTGTTATTCAATTATCTTTTTTTTTTTCTCAAGATACATCTTAATGCGAAGAAGACAACTGATTTATGCGACTGCCTCTGACGTCGCAGCGTGGGAGAGAGAGCAGCCAGAGATAAAGAATTCTGAAAGATCGAGAGACTCGCGCTCGCACTGCCAACGGGCGCGCTTCTCTCGTCCGAAGTTGCAAAACAGCCTTGAGTAAGGTCGCGTTCGCCAAGGTCGAAGATGCCAGTGAACCCGGCCCGACAAGTCGTTCGCTTCACCTCTGACTGTCGGTTAAAAAAAAAAAGATACGTCGTTATTTCGTGCGACTTCTTACGCAACGATATTCCGATGTTCCACAAAACCGGGCCTCCTTGATCTTTACATTCTGCGCCGATTTTACAGGAAATCCGAGAGCCGCGGCGGACCCGATTTCCGCGGGGCTCCTCCAAGATGACATTCTTCAATTTCGGCGGCGTACTTAGGTGCTATTGGGGGCAACGGTGACGCAAGCCCGTATAACTGGGTTGTCCACGTCGATTATCGGCTCGCGATTAAGCGCCGCGAAGCGGGAACGCGGTCGCGTCTCCTCGCGCGATCGCGCGTTTATTTTTAACCCGCGATCGCGGATGAAAATACTCCGCCGACGTCGCCTTCGCGTACGTACGTACGTAAGCCTTAATCCGAGCGGCGGATGCGCGACACGGTTACGCAACCGCGCACGTGCGTTCGCCGAGCCGATCCACGTGTTCTGGATGTCGAGCGCGGCCGCCGTCGCGAAACGGCGGAAAACACGTAGGTCCAAGCGACCTTCGATATTTATTGCACAAGTCCCGCTGCGGCTTGAGGCCATTAACGTTAACGCACTAATTACGACTGCAAAGATGCATGAGGAAGATATCTCTTCCCCCCCCTCCCCCTCTCGTGTCTTTTCTCTCTCGGATCAATCGTCGTCAATCACTCTGTGACAAGTTTATCGCATGATTTGACGAGCGATCTAAGGAATCTGTTCTAAGACGAGACAGGTATCGTTACGTAAAATGACGTGTTTCATATGTGAGAATATTTTAATCGTCGTAATAGGCACGACGTTGTATGTCAACCGCATCACTTATCATCGCTACGATAATCATGCGAGCTCGATTTCGTAAAAGCGCACATCCCGACGGTCCTAGGCACCGTCGAATTTCGTCCGAGAGTTCGTACAGTGGATTTCACAACTGTCCACTAACGAAAGAAGCTAAACACGAGAGATGGGAATCTTGTTTAATTATTGTTATGAAAAAAATTCTGTAGAAAATTACGTAAAGAATTTTATCTACTCCGCTTTCTTTACGTCACTGCAAACCGAACGGCATATTTTACATAAACAGATCCCGGACAGTTTTCTATTCGCCTCCTAATTCCGTTTATACCGGATTTCTATTCAGGCACGTACTCGTTATGCTATCAAATCACAGTCGACGCGGGAAATAAGATCTTGGCAGTAAAATCCCGCTCGTACGTCGTTACGCAACTATTGATGAACTTTAGCTCCTGCAGCAATATAAATGATAAAGCGTTTCGCGCGACGGATGTAACGAAACGCGTTATGTAAGCCCCGCCGGCGCTCGCTAGGCGCTCATTTCCGCGGAAGCGTGCGCTACGCGTCCGCCGTAAGACGCGTGCGGCGCGTTAATGGAAAGTCGAGCCTCCGTCGAGCCGCGGGAGGCAACGTGTTCTCCAAGTCCAGACTCGCCCCGTGCGCCCGCGGCGCACCCGTCAAGGCGAATTGTTCAGTCGCGTTTGTTCGCGCTCGTTCGCTTGGTCCGCATCCAAAAACGCCGCGCACACGATCGTATGATGACGTGTAGACCAAGGTTTTAAGCTCATTGAGGAGGTACTTTCCTTGAGACAAGCACGAGGCCGGTAAAGTGCAAACCAAATAAAGAGTGGAATGAACGAAGGAGTGAATTTCAATGAGCACGGACGCCGACAGCGCACAACGCGCTTAATTTACACTTACGAAAACATTTTCTGTCTTATTAAAACGGAAAGGCTCATTATGCTCGTTCGTTGCGCGCTTGCTCGGTTCGAATTCGTTTTTAAAACAAAGGGAGAAAACGATCCAACGGTTTTATTGATCGACGAAGAGTGACCGATCGCAAACTGTGCTCCAAGGCGAAAAAAATCATCTCGAATCATCTCTCGACGACGCGACGAAGATTTCTAGGATCCTGATATGGAAATCAGACGACTCACATCGGCGTGACGCGCGCTCGTTATTTAATATGCCGTTACGCAACTACGTCGTCTGTTTTTCAGAAGTTCGGGAGTGACTCATTAATTCCACGACTCTCTCGCTCAACTGGGTCGAATAATTCGTGCTCACGAAACACGAGGAAGAGTGGCATCAACACCGCGCCGTTGTGCGTCACGTCGCGTCGCGGGGAAATGGAAGCAATTAAGGACGTAAATCTAAGGAATCTTCGAGATGTATCACGCGTTTGTATTCCGCGAAACGAGCCGTTCCGACTTTTCGGCGGAATCGCCCCGCGGGATCAGGCCATTGCGAAGGATGCGGGCTGGAAGTCGACACTTCTCTCGGCGAACCACATTGCCCGCGCGTTACGACACAAACCGACCGGCTTTGAAAGTCGAGGCGGTCGGTTTCCTCGATATATCAAAGCGCGCGACACGGGCAATGAATTATCGGGACACGAAACCCCGGTCGAAAATTGAGCAATCCCCCGGAATTCCAGCCGCCCAATTACACACGACGAGATTCGCGTGACTCACGTTATCCCTCGCTCCGATCCGACCTGTCGATTTTTCCGCGTCGCGCGGAAGCCGCCCACGCGAAATCACGAATGAAACCGATCAAAACAAGATTGAAACAATGTAATATATTAATATCGTGTGCCGTTAAAAAAAAATTATCGAGCAAGCGGAATTATGGCCGGCATTCATAGTTTCTTGTATTTAAGATTATCTTAAGTATAGTCTTAAGACGTTGCAAACCAATTACCTAACCGTATTAGCATCTTGAGACATTATTTAAGACGGTCTTGAAATAAAAACTGACTACACTGTAAATTCCTATAGGTTGTCACAGCTCCTACTAAATATTCGGTTAATTTGACTAAAACAATGAGATAAAATTAGCGACATATTGAGTAAGCCTTAATTAGTTGTTAATTTATTTAATTTAACTTCCATGTTAGTCAAAATTTTATCTTTCTTTCCGTTTTCTTTCAAAATTAATGAAATATTGAGTACGAGCAGTAACGACCTACAGAATAGTTAAAAATGACTCAAATTGAGTGTAATTTGACGCTACCAATTTAACAATGTATGAATACCGGACTATGATGCGGAGAACTTCGAGCTACTGCTCTTCTTTGTCCAGAAAAAAAATGTCTCTACGTACCAACCGGAAGAGAGTCGAAGATGCGAGAACGCGTGCAACGTACGCTGCGCTCGTTGATATCGCAACTTTGCGAAATCCCCGATGGACGTGCTCCAAGTGCCCGCGACTTCCGCCCACGGCGGACGACCCGCCGCGACACCGCACTCTTCTGCGTTTTCGAAATTAGCTCGAAATTATTTCGGGGTGATTCGCAAATTGCTCTCTGCGATCTTCGCGGGCGATGCGGCCGTCTATTTCCAAGCGGGCGATTCACACGCCGCGATTTCGGACAGGGCCGATCTATGTTGTGTGCGCGCGGGCGCGGATCACGCGGCGAGGTACGACTCCGCGGATTACGATTTCGCGAAAGCGGCGCTTATTTATTTGCATCGACGTATCCAATTAAGCGCGTAAACAACATTGTTGATCGCCGGCGATGCGGGACTGCGACGCGCGACTTCGACGTCGCAGGCTAATATAATTCCGACGCAGATCGCGCAAACAACTGCCGGCAGCGGACTGGCGCGATAGGTCGCGTTTCGCGCCGTGACGCACGCGGAAACGCGCCACGCCGCGCCGCCGCGTGACGTACGCCACGTGTTACGGCCGGGGAATCACGTTCCGTTCTTCCGCTTACGACAGAATCGGAATAATCAGCGAATTCGCGCGCGATCGAGAGAGATCGCATTTCGCAAGGATCCTCCTCCATCCTTTTCGCGACTGCATCGCGTTAGTTCTACCGAATGGAAGTGATTTTGAATAATAGATCGCAGATTCGCACAAAAAATGTGAAATTTGTTTTATTCATGAACGAAATAATTCTCCAGAACAAGTTCTGCACTGAGACAATGAGAGAGAAATATAGTTGCTTTTGGTCTCAATCATAATTTTATAATGTTTCTAACGATAATTATGACTAATATCATGGGCAGGGGGGAGGGCAAAAAGGGACTCTTGTCCTCCCTGCGGTGAGAAAACTTTAATAAGATTATAATTAAATATCTCAAAAGGCTAAAAAGAGATAAAAAATATCTCTAATAATAACTAAAAGGTGTATAATTATCAAACTATACAATCAATATAGAAATGACATTTTATGTCATGTCCCCCCCTGAAAAAAATCCTTCAGACACCTTTGGTTAACATAATGAAGTATATAGTTAAGTTAATCATATTTCGTGTTAGAAATATTATAAAATTATGGTTGAGGCCAAAAGTAACTATATTTCTCTCTCAGTGTGACGTCACTCATCGAAATTAAAAATTACAGCAATAAAGAATAGTCACGATAAACGCTTCCAACTTCTAACGTCATCCCACCCGCTCTTTATTTTTCTTTTTTTTTTCCTTGTCATGATCTATGATCCACGATTATAAAACAATTGCGTCACGTATAAATCAACGAAGACGTATGTACGTAAATGATGCGTACGCAAAGGCGCATTGAGATATTCAAATCGAGGTACGGACTTTAGATAGATTGACGTGACGTCAACATGCACAAACGTCGCACTGTTATTTCTATCGGCTAATGCAGGTGCCTTCCGCGGAAATAAATACTCATGAGGTTCTAACGCGCGAAAACCAAATGGAAGGGTTACGCAATCTCATCGATCGCCGGCCGCTCTCCGCATACCATTATGCCGAGTGGCGCATCGTCGCTTAATTAATCGGCCGGTTCTAGATTCCGTAATAAGGTTCGCGTGCGCCGTACACGTAAGGCTGGTGCCCCCCACCCCCCACCCCCCCATCGTCCGTCTCATCCTTCCGTCGAACGAGATACGTGACGCGGGTTAATCGGCGGGGACGAGTTCGTGCATTTTCCGCGGACGAGCCGTCATCGGGAACGAGAAACGAGGACTGAATCACGTAAACGGCATCGCTCTTCTCGCAACCGTTTTCGCCGAATCATCGGCTACGAGCCACGTACAAACGTATATACGCGGCACCGTGGGTGGCGCGCACCCACGGATTTTCCATCGAAACGTCACGAAATCGCTGTTGCGCAATCCCGCGACTCCGCCGCGCGCGACGCCGCGCGTACCGTTTACGCCAGCTCCGTTTGAATCTCGGCGAAAATCCACGGCGACACGGGCGAGTCACTCTCCGATGACTCGGCTCGATACGATTTAATGATGAACTCACAGAAATGCACGCCACAGTCAACGTGTTACTCTCCGCGGCGCAAGAAAACGTTTTTTTTTTTTCAGTAACGTTAAACTACGCAATGTTATTCCTGAGATACCGTACTATCTTTAGGTTTTACGATTGACATTATCTGCGTGTTTTTCTTACTCCACCTTGATCTCTATTGTGTTTCAAAAACTTGTTGACAGGAAGTCGTTGAAGTGCGTCGAAGTGAGAGAGTCACGGGGGGAAATCGGATCGGTCACTCGGATTCACGAATCACTCGGCTATTAATATTCGCCGACCCGCAATATATTGTTATCGTCGTCGTCGTCGTCGTTTGTTGTTGTTCACGTTAGGAGAAACGTCGCGGCCAACTGCGCGCACTTCTGGTAATTCCTCCGAGCACGCGTCGCGGTATCTCTCCCCGTCGTCGTCACTATCAATCGACATTTCCGAGGAAATCTTATCTCCTCGCCCCTCTTCCCCACCGGTATCACCTAATTTTCCGGGAACGACCAGAGAGAGAGAGAGAGAGAGAGAGAAACAGTGGAGGGAGATGGAACGCCGCCGTTCGTAGCGGTCGAGCACGTGTTCCGCCCGCGCGTTGCGCAATGCGGCGGGCCGCACGTGGCCCCGCTGCTGCGTGTACAAACGTCGCATTTACGGACTCTCTCCGCTTGCCCTCCTTCCGGGAACGTGCGGGAAGTTCACCCTCCCCCCCGCTCCCCGAGGGGGGGATTAATGCGTAGCGGGAAATCGCGCGTTTCGCGTTTTCCGCGGAGCCGTTTGGCGCCCGGACGACCGCCGTCTCTGGGAACGTGACTTTCCGCATTGCGACGACTCGTCGCTCGAGGAAAGAATCTCTCGACGCAATCCCGTGCGCGTATTACGTATTTGCTGTATTATAAATTTATAATGTACATGCGCGCGCGCACGAATATATAGAAATGTAGCGAGTATACACAATAATGTTTGTAATGTGGCAACAAAGTTATCTACATTAACGCGAAACAGCCGGGATATCGGCGACGTTGTGACTTCCGCGGAAACGGCGCTCATCGCGGTTTCACGAACACACGCGATTTCACGCGCTTACGAAATGTCGGTATCATAGCTCAGAATGCGAAATAATTAGCGACGTATTATGTTGCCCGATGAGTAATAATTGGCGTGATATCACGCCGTATCTCGATTAAGTCATCCGTTGACCCGGTGCCAGAGCGCTTGTTTTTTTTTTCTCTCTCCTGACGCGCTCGTTCAAGGAATCCGCGCTTACAATGTGCATACGCGACGTATTCCCACTCTCGCGGCCCCGCGTATATCTTCCCGGAAATTTATTTACATTATTTCCCGGCCGCGGCTGGCCGCCGCCGGAAAATCTCGCGATGGGACGGAAGTCTAAAATTATTATATCTAGAAGAGAATAACACTCCGCGCAACGATCCAACGATCACAAACGGTCCTGCTCGAGGCTCCGCGGAATACAGTACGAAAACGGTAATTGTCGTAAGCGAGAAACATTTTAACGCACTGAGAGCGAAATAGAGTTACTTTTGGCCTCAACCTCAATTTTATAATATTTCTAGCACGAAGTATGATAAACTTAAGTACACTGGCGCAAAGAAAGACGGGACAAAAATTTTGACCGAATTTTTAGGCAATTTTCAAAGTACATAACTTTGCGAAAAATCATCCAAATTGCACGAATATTTTTTAAATTAAAGATTAAAATCTCAGCTTTAATGGTGTATATGATAAATGTGTGTATATATAAATTTTTGTCCCTTTTTGTTTTTTTTGCGCCAGTATATTATAAAATTGTGATTGAGGCCAAACGTAACTATATTATTTTTTTCTCACAATCAGTGCGGAATCGATAGGAAGGGGCGGGGATACGTACGCGACGTAATAAATAAATCGCACGCGTTTGCGTCTGTGCGTGACGATCTTCGGGGAGCGCGCGACCGTCCGTCCGCCGGATATTATTACTTGCGGAACGTGCGTTTCAGAAAAACCGCTGAATAGGATGCGCGCGAACGGCCCGAAAATAGTCCGGGTACGACGAACTTAAGCGCGCTCGCGCGCTGGTACACATAAAGGCATGTGCACAATGCCGGGCCACCCGACACCGCGCTTGGCCGTGGCTGGGCTACGTGTTACGATTGCGGTCAGCGCTCACGTAACACAGCGAGCACTGATACCGTTATCGGCCTTTGCCGAGGCATTTCGAACCGGTCTCCGATTTCGTTTCCCGCTCATTATGCAACCGTGCCCGCGATAACGCGTCGTCGATCATCAACGGAACGAGAAAGGAAAATTTTATGACGCGCGGCCGATTGCATCTGCGAGATCGCGAGATTAGATGCTCTCTCCCCCTCCCCGCTCCGGGGGAATCTCGAGGAAGATCGTAATCGCCGCAGCCAAGGTTCTTGGAACTCCGGTGCTCGATAACAAGTTCCGGAAGAACGGTGTCGAGAGGTCGGGGGACGTTTTCTTCGGCTCGGCGCGACGACAACGCCGGATTGATCGGCGACACCCGGTACAGTCGGTATTATAGTCGCGTAACAGAGGCACGCTTTGTCGTTACATAATCGTGCGTCACGCGGTCGGCTTGATACGATACGTTGCGGGGAGGGGCCGGGGAAGGGAAAGGCCGGGCAGAAGCGAGACCGAATTACATGAGACGAGCGCGTGTGTAGCGGCTCCTACGCGTTTTAGACCGCCGGACGCGCCGCGCCGGGCCCGCTTTGTAATTATCGCGGCGAGCGTAGCTTCCACGGAATTTTTAATTCGCGCTCGCCTCTCGAGACTCGCCCGATCGCGCCTCTTCGTCGCGCTGGCTCGCCGGGATGTTTACTTGATCGCGTTTTTCGCGCACGTTCCCGCCGGTTCGCGATCCACGTGAGATCCGCGACGTTTCTTACTGCGCGCCCCGCCGCGGTCTTCCGACTACACACGTGACACACGGGCGGATAACGAGCGAGGCCTTTTGCGCAAAAGCGTTTATCCTCGTTACGTAATATACGCGCGTGACGAGAGCATCGTGACACGATCGACGTTCCCCACCCCCCCCCCTTTTTC